>JAGKTI010012897.1:0-23871 GCA_018397915.1 Birgus latro
AGAGAGAGAGAGAGAGAGAGAGAGAGAGAGAGAGAGAGAGAGAGAGATGACAAAATACTGGACATAACTGTGATAAGTGTACGCGAACAGAGAGAATTGAGATTAGTGAATAGTTATAAAGGAGTGGGTTTGAGAAAAGAATGATTATAACCTGCCATGGGGTCTATGATGCGAGTACATAAGAGTACCTACTGTAGGAGTTACAGATAAAGGGAGACCTCTTGGCCAATGACGAGGTTAGCTTTTGGAAATAAAGGCTAATTCTACTAAGACCGAAACAACGTGTAAGAGAAAAAGATAGAAAAAAGTAAGGTTCTCCCACACCCACCACACTCTCCGGTTAAACCTGCAGGAAAAAAAAGAAAAGAAAAACACCATGCTTATTAGAAAGAACAAGCATGGAAATTTTTTGGAGAGGCAGAAGAGAAACAACTATGAGTAATATCTCTTCTACAGATCTCCAAAAGAAAGACAAATGCAATCGCCGAATCATCAGCATCACTTCAACCTGGAAATAAATAACACTAAGTTTGTTATACCCTATTGACTCAAAATATTTGTCAGGCTGAATGTTAAACGTATCAGTAGTTTTGTGGTTGACTACTGTTGCTTGTATCTTATTTCATTTTCCATTACTGGAATATTAAAATAGTTTTGCCCTAAATTAGTGCTGAATATCCTGCTTTTGAGCTGGTCCATTATTTCTAGTCGTAGTATCTTTATGTATTTCGCACAAATTATCATATCTAACATCGTCAAATTTGTTAAGAATATTTAATACTTATATTAGATATCCTCTAAATTGTGGCTTTTTCACAGAAAACTTATTCCGTGAACTGATCATTTTTGTGGCACTGCGTAGCCTGTCTTCGTCCATAATAAGATTCGGGGACCACTGCTGAGCACAGTTTTAAAAATGTGGTCTAACTTACAACGGATGAAGCTTATTAAGTACATCAGTCGTTTTATTTTATTTATATTTATTATAAGTTCCTTGCAATAAAGCCGAGTGTTTTGTTTGTTACTGGCTGCTATACACTGTTTTGGGTTTTGAGGTCATTACTGATAATAACTCCTTCATCCTTCTCTTCCTTTACTTCCGTCAGTGGGGTATTAAACATGCCATACTCATATTTAATGTTTTTATCGCCAATGTGCATTACCTTACATTTATCCTCATTACATTTCATCTGCCCTTTTCACTCCACTTTATCAATTTATCCAGGTTTTGTATAAATCCACAACCTGCTTTTGTAATTAACGTCGCCTCCAGTTTTCGTGTCATCTATGTTTTTCGCTACCTTAGTAGTAAGTCCATTTTATAGATCACTGACATAAACAGTGAAAAGAATTTGTCGGGGAACTAACCCTACTCCGCTCGTTACTTCCAACCATTCTGACGATTTGCCATTATCACTACATGCTACTTGAGATTCGTTAACCAATTACCAGTCCATGAACCTAATTTGTTAGAAAGGTCATGAGCTTTTTAGTTCTTCCAGTAGTCTTAGATGGGGGACCTTATCAAACGCTTTCTGGAAGTCAAGGTAGATTATATCCGACGGTACTTTTCCGTCCTAGTTATCGTATATGTTGGTCAAAGATTCAGGCAAATTTAAGAGGCATGATTTATTATTAAGAAATCCGTGCTGATTATCTGCTATAAGGGTATGCTTAGTATGGAACACGGCAATTTTGTCTATAATAATACTGTATTTCCCCAAAAAATAATTTACTTAGTACTGACGTTTATTGGGCAGTGGTTTGTGGCACGTTTGTTACCCTCATATTAGAATATCGGTGATATATGAGCGAGCATCCATTGATTTGGTACTCTACAGTCAGTCACTGATTTATTGAATATTTTAATTTAAGGAAAGGATAACTGTCTTTAACCCTGAAGCAGTATGCAAGGAAGTATCTGATCATGGCCTATTGATTTATTATGGGTAAATTTAACACTTCATTTCCTGCCATTTCGTTGATTGATAATTAATCCTTTTCTGGTTCTGAGAAGACCGACTCATTTCATGTGTGAAAACACTGAAATGAGCCATTTAGTAATGCTGCTACTGCTTGGTTATCAAGGACGAGATCGCCTTCTGAGTATATTAGAGGGTCTGTGCTACCCTTTACATTTTACTTATTTCCCACACAATTAAAAAATAATTTATGGTTTGATTTTGCTTAGTGGTAGGTGGTGGCGACCATCATCCACTCACATGATGTAGTGCTGCCTACCTCTTCCTTAGCCATTATTATTCTTTATCTGTGCCTGCCCTCCTCTCTTCCTATTTCTCCCATCTTTCCTGTCACTTCTTATTGCTATTCTTTCCTTACAGGTGGCTTTACATTAAGTGACGAGCCAAATGGTTTCCTGTAAGCAAAGAAACCATTTACGACGCTGGGTGGTAACCATATAACCAAACCATACGTGCTCCCTACGTGTCAACAAGTGGGTTGGTGGAGGGTTAGTGCCCCTCCCTGTAAAACAAATAACTCAAAGTCAAATGGCCACCCCTTACGGGATTATGGCATCTGGCAATAGATAGACAGATTTTGCTTCACGAGAAATTTTCCCCTCAGAGTCTCGTTTAGCTTTCCGAATAATTTGGGTGAACTGACTTCGTAGTTTAAAATATTCGGCACCGTCATCGTGATTTCCTGTGTGTTTATATTTTTTTATATTCTCCTCTCTGGCAACCAATGAATTTTTCGGTATTCTTCGATAGTTAGGCTGGTTTATTTATGTGATTATTTCTTCAGGTCGTTCACCATTTTTTTTTTCGTTTAATATGCTTTAATCGATTAGTGAATATTTTCCACATTTCTTCTACGGTATCCATCTTGGCCTGCTTTATTGACACTGGAGGCTAGTTTAGTGCGCTGAGAGAAATTGTACGGCAGTAGTAAATATTTAAAAAAAAACACGAAAATAAGGACAATTTCAGGTGTGCTAGGTGAACAGCGTTATATGGGACTGAAGTGTCGGGTTTTGGTAAAGTGCTTGGGCCGACAGGAAACTGTCTGGGAGAGGTGTGGGAGGGGGCTTGGAGGTGTGTGTTGTGGAATGCCACTGTGTTTTATGGAATGGGGTAATGTAGCTGTGAGATTTGGTGTGTTATTACAAGTGCCTAGAGGATTACTCGTTATTATTTTCGACCTTTTGTCCTTCACACCCCTCTGTCTTTCTTTCCAGGCACCCTAACCTTCCGTCCTCACTTCATTCTGTCACACACTCTCCCGCCTGTTACCTCGTTTCTCGTCCTTCGGTCTTTCTTTGTTTCATTTTTCACCACTGTTTCTTTCACTCCTACCTCATTTTATTCATCTCAGTATTTTCCGTCTTTTGTTTGGTCTTCTCTTTCTCCCTCCACCCCTCTCTCTCCTCTGTTTTCCAAGCTCCCTATTTATCGTTTCTCTTATTCACCTCTCTTTTTTTTTTTTCTATCGATTCTTCTCCCCCCACCGCCATCAATTATTCCTTCCATCCTCCATATCTCTCGACCTTTAACTTTCTCATCCCCTCCTTCTCCCTCTTGTCCCTTCCGTCTCTCTCCTTCCTTCCCATACCAGTACTTCTTCTTTTCCCGCTTGTCCTCGTTCATACCTCTCCCCTTCATAATAATTCCCTCCTATCACTTACACCTTTTCTTCTCTCGCTCTTCCCTTCCCTTCTAACCTCTCACTCTTTACGTCCTCCCTTCTTCTTTTTTCCTCTCTTTTTTCTCTGTCCCATCCTTCCCCTTCTCCTCTCTTCATTTTTGTCTTCCTTTCCGTCTCCCTAACGTCCCATAACTTTTCCTTCCACACCCATTCCACTCCGCTCCCCCATCCCATCCTCCCCCGTCCTCTCGCTCTTCCCACCCTTCTGTATTTCACTTCCCTTTCCTCTTGTACTTTGGCCTTAACATCTGCCGTTCTCCATTCATCCACATCTTTCTCTTTCTTCCTACCTTTTCCTCCTTCCACTTAAACCTCCCTTACCTTCTCCATCCTTCCTTCTTCACCCTCCCTCCTTCCTTTTCCATCCTCCCTCTCCATCCTTATTTCCTCCCCCTCCCTTTTGTTCACTTTTTTTTTCTCTCTCTCTTCTCCGACCTCCCTCACCCACTCTCAGTTCCCTCTCATTATACCTTGTCTTCCTGCCCTCCCCATCACCCCCTCTCCCCCTATTCTCCATCCTTCCTTCTTCACCCTCCCTCCTTCCTTTTCCATCCTCCCTCTCCATCCTTCCTTCCTCCCCCTCTCTCCCTTTTGTTCACTTTTTTTCTCTCTCTCTCTTCTCCGACCTCCCTCACCCTCTCTCAGTTCCCTCTCATTATACCTTGTCTTGCTGCCCTCCCCATCACCCCCTCCCCCCCTATCCTCGGCGCTAAAGATGTGAATTAATGAAAGACATCACTAAGTCAGGCCAGGCCGGAGAGTACCCGGCGTCTGGCTGGTATGTGGGAGGTAACATGTCTAAATTGATATATTTTTCATTCAGTTTTTTCCCATTTTCCTGGAGAGAGAGAGAGAGAGAGAGAGAGAGAGAGAGAGAGAGAGAGAGAGAGAGAGAGAGGTATTAGTGAACGGGGGACTGAAAACTTTGTATTAAAGTAAGGACACTAACGATGAATTTAATCATTTGATTGCACTTGATCCAACGCTCCCAATATACCAAATGATGACTTTAGTAGCTTCTTTACAATAGGTTCAACACTGCAAAAATGTAGACGCATACCAAAGATTTCATTTGGTAGATATAGACTGGGAAGGGTCCACTGACAATCTCACCATCTTTTTTTCAGACCCTGAGTTAACTCCCTTTTGGGACTCTGGCAAAAGATTGTTTTTTGCGCTTGGCATCTAAAAGGTCTTAGACCTAGTATGTATAAATCTTTAATTTCCAGACTATACTCTTGCGGGTTTTATCCTTCAATATGGGCTCGCATGTCAAACTTCCTTTCTGGTCGTTCTATATTTGCTGTTGTAGGCTGCCCTGTTGGTCTCATTAAGCTTTCAATAATGGTTTTCCTCAGGCTTCTGTCCTGCCATTAACTCTCTTCCTTTCTTTCATCAGTGACCTTTTGAGCTGCACATCTAACTCTGTTCATTCATAAGCTGATAAATTCACCCTTCAGCTTTCCGTCAGCTTCTCACAAAGTCCATCACAGCAGTTACTTAACGAACCTAATATTGATATATTTCATCAATTTCTAGGGTTATTACGCTCTATGACACATGATTTCTATTAAAATGCATAGGCAGGAAATTAATACTAAATTATTGGTTGTTTTATTACCATTTATATTTCTTCTCAACATATCAGATTGAAATAGGACGAGAGAAGGCTGTGCTAGGCCAGAAAGACCTTGAAACGCAATGAAGGAGACAGAGAGACAGGAAGCATGAGGGAAAAAGATGGAATGGAGGGACAGTTGAAGAGCTGAATAAAACATGAATATTACTTTAGATTCTAATGTTATGGAGATTGAATATTTTGTCAGAGGAAATTTCTTCCGGCCATGTACTGCTTTTCTCAATAGCGTGATCGTAGATACTTGTAGGGAGATAGGAAAAGTCGATTATGGATTATTTATCACAACCAGAATAAAGTCGTGAGACGTATTATCAACGAGGCGAGATACAGCACTCTTGGGTTACGGAGTTTTATTGTACAGTTATACTGAATAGTGATTTACAACGAACTTAGCGTGACGGCCAGTCTCCCCTTTTCTCCTTACTCTGCCCTAATTGTTCTCTCGGGCATTCTCTACCCCCTTTCTGATCTGTAGGGCTTCTCTCTGACATTATGTACAGGTAGGAGAGGAAGTTTGGTGAGGAAGTGGTGTCTGGAAGGTATCCTGTTCACGTGGACTTCAACATGTTTGAATATGTCACGAAATTCTTGGTTTGTCTGGACTATAAGGATGTTAAGCATTCTTAATGGTCTGGGATAACAGATTGTGTATAGATATCATGTGAATTAACATTCCTAGTGAGAAACTCTGTATGTTTCCATCAGACACTACTCCCTGTACATTGTGTTTATGAGATATATACTAATGCCTACATATCGCTCGGTCACATTCACTGTTGTACCAACGACAGGAAATATTGTCATATCATATTAATACATATTATATACACATTACAATCAGCTTGTAAGTTAATTAAGTGAAGTACATAATATTGTAAACGTTACATAACTGGGATAATGTAGTCATTGTAGTTATAAAATTGTACAAGTATAATAGTAATATTAAAATAATACAATGGCAAGTCTACTATAGTCAGTTATACAATGTATATGAGAAGGATTTGCTGTATATATTCATATATAAATGAGATATAATAGTATAATTAAAGTAAGCCTATATTATGTGTAACCCATATTTTGTTATTTTATATAAAACATATATATACAGTGTATTCACTATTTACAATATTTACTCAGTTTGTCTCACTTGTACAGAACAGTTCTTGAACACTGATTCAAGGTTAGCAATTCTCGCTTGCATTCTGTGCATGGTCAAAAGTAATACAGCAAATATGATGGAGAAAATTACAAAGATGACTGGAGCTGGGCTGTATACATAATATGGGTTAAACATAATCCTACTGTATTCTTCCCAAGGTTGTATTGTCTGATTTATTACTTGCATGGTTTCATACTTGGGTGAAGTCAACTTAATGTGTTTACTTACATTTAAGTTCATCCTAAGTAATGGCTGGAAGTACTTGTGTGTGTGGTTGAGAATGGCATAATGGTTTTTAGTGGGCATGGTGGATAATGTAGGTGTCAGGACTGCACAGTAATCTGGTGAGATGTATAAACCAGGTTGTGATGTATGGGCTGGAGATGTATATGGGCAAGTCACAAAAACTGATGTATTTTGAGTGAAGTAGAAGACTTGTAAATCCCAATGCGTTGATGATGAATGACTTTATCTTGAGCAATTGTGAAGTTGCAATGATGAGGGATGTCATGATCTATTATGATAGCCATTTCTCAAGGAACTGTCCCAGCTGGCTGAAACGTGAAGATGTACACGGAATTAAATGAATATAATGATGTGTGACATTTTTGTTCAATTGCTGTGTCACTAGTGAAAGTTACGGCGTCCTGTTTCCTGGAGACCATTATGATTTCTGTTTTGATGTTGATGGTGACTAATTAATCATCTTTCTTAGAGGGAAAAGGGTATTTTTAATAGACTGTGAAAAAATCATCTGTTACGAACGGTACATGAACTACTATTGATGTTGTTGTCAGTGTTGCTTCCAAATATGGATAATATAACATCAGATTTCTTTCCTCAAAGGTTTCAAGCCATGGTTATGTATGCCTTGATTAACTATTTGCCTGAGGTTGTGAATGGGATGTAAATTAATAAAAAAAACTCAAAAATCGCCAGGTCCGGACGATATATATGCTAAAGTTATAAAAGAAACCAAAGAAGAATTATGTCAGCCACTTTTAACGTTATTTAATGACTCTTTAATTTAAGGAGAAGTTCCCGAGGCGTGGAAGACCGCAAACGTAGTGCCCATTTTTAAAAAGGGTGATAAAGCAGCTGCGTCGAATTATTGTCTGATAAGTCTAACGTCAATAGTAGGAAAAATGTTAGAGTCAATTTTGGCCACTAAGATTAGAGAACACTTAGAAAGATTTAATCTTATAAATGAAAGTCAGCACGGATTCAGGCAAGGGCGATCCTGCCTCACAAACTTGTTGTCATTCTTCTCGGAAGTTTATGAGGCAGTAGATAGCGATAAAGCTTACGATATTATTTATCTGGACTTCAGTAAAGCGTTTGATAGGGTCCCACACGAGAGGTTAGTTAGGAAGGTTCGAGCACATGGTATAGACGGCAATATCTTAAAATGGATAGAATCCTGGCTGAAAGGACGAAAGCAGAGAGTATTAATAAATGGAACCAAGTCGGATTGGGCATTAGTAACTAGCGGTGTACCACAGGGTTCAGTACTCGGTCCCTTATTATTTGTTATATATATAAATGATCTAGACTTAGGAATCACTAGCAGTATCAGCAAATCTGCCGACGATACAAAAATACGGCGTATCATTAACTCGACTGACGGTTGCCATAACTTACAAAATGACCTCGATATATTATCCAGATGGTCTAAAACTTGGCAAATGGAATTTAATGTTGAAAAATGTAAAGTACTTAACGTAGGCAAGACCATTGGAGATACTAAATACAGCTTAGATAACAAAGAAATTAGTAAATCGGAATGCGAGAGAGATCTAGAAGTCATGGTTAGTAACAACCTCAAACCAAGGCAACAGTCTATTAATGCGAGAAATAAAGCAAATAGGGTCCTAGGATTTATTTCGAGAAGCGTGAGCAATAGGTCATCAAAAGTAATACTGCAACTTTATCTAGCATTAGTAAGGCCACATTTAGACTACGCAGTACAATTTTGGTGTCCTTACTATAGAATGGATATTAACTTGTTAGAAAGTGTACAGAGAAGAATGACAAAAATGATACATGATGTTCGAAACCTGTCATACGAAGACAGACTGAAAAGACTAAATCTGCACTCATTAGAGAGACGTAGAGTAAGGGGAGACTTAACTGAGGTGTTTAAGTGGATGAAGGGTATAAACAAGGGAGATAGTAGCAAGGTACTTGAAGTGAGCATACAGGATAGAACAAGAAGTAATGGTTTCAAACTAGAAAAATCCCGTTTCAGTAAGGAAATAGGTAGAAATTGGTTTGGTAATAGAGTAGTAGATGAATGGAATAAGCTTCCTAGTAAAGTAGTTGCTGCCCCTTCCATTGTGAGTTTCAAGCATAGGCTAGATAAGCATATGACAAATAAGGGGTGGGTATAGAAAAAGAAAAAGAAAAAACCTTATAACCAATACTAATTCATACTTATTCCTTTTCAGGTTACACTATGATAGTCTCTGTTCTCCTTTCACACTTTCCTATAAAATGTCCACGCCAGTTTTTCTATGCTGCGTGGTGTTCTTTCTGACTTTTTCCTGCCGGCTTCAGCTGGAGGGTTTGGAGGGCGGGGGGGGGGGGAGCCTTCTTCTTTGCTGTCCTTATCTCATCCTAGTAGTTCAGTTACTCTTCTAGGAGCTGCCTAGCACGGGCCAACCGGCCTACTGCAGTTATCCTCTCTTCTTATGTTCTTATGCATTAGCATTTCCTTTCATGAAAGACTGATGAACCCTGGTGTTGTCTAACTGTAGGCTACTGTTGTATTATTAAGTCAATATGTTCCATGATCACAAACGTGTTGGAATAGTGTATTGTTACCTTCTAGTGCATTTGCTTTCTCCACAGTTCCTAGAGGTGATGATGCTTCTGCTTTCATTAGGTTCTTCACAATCGCTAGCATTAAGGTGTTCTGAGTGTCAGCCAACTTATGTTGGAATGAGAGAATTTGTGCCATTTTGTTAAATTTGTTATTTATTTCCTCTAGATCATTTTCTGTTGCTAGTCCAAAAATATGTTGCCTAAAATTGCTCCACCTAGGTCGAACAAGCCGCGTCTGTTACGTGTATTTGTAATGTCGTTTCCTGTCCAAAGTGTGTTACTCCCAGCTGATGGGATGTCCTGGATCATGGTGATCATTACGTGCTTAGCCTGTTCTAGCTTCAAGTCAGTTAATTTAATTAATTCAGCGACTTCCTGTGTGGGGTGATCATGTGAAGAAGGGTGTGTTAATACTGCTTCCAGAGTTATGAGTGGTCCTGATATTTTCTTTAACATCATTGGTATATCTTGCAGTACGTCCAGACTAATTTCGGTGCTTATGTCCTGTACTATTGCCGTTGAGGCTGTTGGGGTGATCAGGCACCCTTGTCGGATTACATGTGGAGGATGTAAATGAGGTGATCCTCTTGATATCAACAGGAACATAATTGATGGAATTATTCGCCTCATCTTTACATTCCAAAAAAACAACTGCCTTAGATATCTAGTCCATTGTTGGTAGCAAGTAATGCTAAAGGTGATGATAGTGGTGATAAATAATATAGATATCTTGACTTGTTTAACCCGTCACGTCCTGACCGATTTCCAACCTACGATACCCCAAAATCACGAGCATTTTGGGGGAAAAAATTTCATTGGCTTAAACCTTCGCTTTTGGTGAGAAGCATCGAAAATTCATAGAGAAATCGCGATCCTGTGTTTAAAAATGTTGATACATGCAACCTTACATTTTCCTTCTTTTTCAGGGTACCTGGCTAAAGAAAACTAACTATGGAAGGGTTAACTAATTCAAGCCACTTTCAATTACGTATTTATTTATGTATTTGGTACGAATTTATGTGTAGTAACAGACTATATTGGTTTTCACACATTTATATAGGCACTAGAAGCATTGTTCAGCCGCCAAACACATCCACATATGGCACCTTCCTTTATGACATTACCACCTCATCACTTCTGTTTGTTTCTTGCTCTAGCTTCTTTATTTCTTTGTCCTCCACCTCAGGAATCACTTTCATCGTGAATTTCGTCATTGGTGAGACCGTGGGCAACATTCCTTTACTTGGCAGCTTACTGCTAACAGGTGAATTGCCCAGTGTCAGGGGGGAGGGGTGGAGGGGGGGTAGTTGGGGCCAGGCAATATCCCCGCTTGACGGCAGGTAGGGGAAGGTCTCCCACATATGCCTGCCAAAAACCACCCATAAAACTTGAAAATTGTGCAAATTATGAGCCTTGCAATTGTGTGACGTACCCGTACGTCGATGGGTGTAGCTGTGAGCTTTGACAGAACATCGTGACGTACCCATACGTCGATGGGATTCCTCTGGTTAATGTTATTACCTATAGAAGGACTCTAAATCAGTTCCTAAGTAATGTAAATGCCTTGTTATGGTGAGAACTGTATTGGTTGCACCTATGTTTGTCTGTTTGGTATGCAACCGCAATTTACTCTGATATGTGTTAATTGCTTCAGACTTATTTTCACATTGTGTACTAGGGTTTTCGGTCGTGTCTGGTGCTTTATAGTTGCAAGCTAAATTTCTTGGGACCTTTCTTAAGTGATCAATATGTATTTCTTTTTCTTCGTCACTCGATAGGACTGCCTTATTAGCTCTTCTTTTAATTACCCTGTATGGGCCTTCAAATTTCGGTGACAGTTTGTTGTCTCTTATGTGAATGAGGCCATAGACAATATTACCTATGCTGATGTTTGACTCTTTTGCCTTCTTAATAAGATTCTGTCATTTCTTTCTTGGACATCGTTAACTGTTTCTTTACTCTTGTGTGTATTTCTTGAAATTCATGTAAGCGAAGTTTAGGATTATCGTCATAATTATATACGGAAATTTCCTCGCCTTCTAATGTCTCGTAAGGGAGATGTTTGTCTGACCCGTAAATGATGAAATTAGGTGTATCTCCTATTGATTTATTAATTGCACAATTGAGTGATGCTTCAACTCTGGGGATCCAGTCATCCCAGTTTGCGTAATTTTCATTGAGGATGTGCCGTAGTACATCTAATATATTTTTTTATTCTGCCTTTCTACTAATCCACTGGAAGCTGGGTGGTAGGCCAAGATATTAACCTTCTTTATATTGTATTGTTTACATATTTCTTGGAAAATTTCATAGGTAAATTCACCACCATTGTCGCTTATTACCACCTTTGGTGTGGTGAACCTACAGATCAAACTATCAGTGATTACCCGTGCAAATGTTTCTGCTGTTTTATCCTTAACCCTAGATAGGAAGACGTCCCTTCGGACCTCGGGATAGAAAGACCTGTGCCAGTTGGATACACTGAAGGAAAAGGATAAAAAAAAAAAACATACAGTATATACACAAAAATGTTTTATTCAAAACTAATGGAACTGAAATAAAAATATAACTCCTGTGGAGACCAGATGACTAAAAATTAATAAAACTGAGCTAAAATAAATACATTTGTAAGTAACTTGAAAAAAAAATAGTGAAGAAAAAAAGTAGTACTGACTTATTCTCTTCCTGAGATGCGGATACAAGAAACTAAGCAAAAAAACTACCTAAACCTATAAATCTAATACCTAAATATCACACAGTCGGCCTGCCAACCCTGGGTTCCACAGAAAACTGGGTGCCTGGCATAAATGGAAGCAAGAAATAAAAATATATACACCGCTACCCTCAAAGCACTCAACCAATGTGTCGGCTCCTGTTGTGGGTCCTTGTGTGGTGTAATGACGGCCGTCACACCACCACTATCAATCAGTGTCACATCACCCACACTAACTAACATCACGGGTTTCTTTGCCACTCTGAGATTCCAGTGTGGTGTCAACAGTCCTGTTAAACTCCTCCGACTTCAGATACTGTGCCAGCTCTTTGTCTGACAGGTTATCTTGTTCGTTTGGGGCCCATGACTACACACCTGTAAATAACAATTCCCAGTTACCCATTATTCCGGCCGCCATTGATCCCTAAAACCACCCCATTTCGTGGTCACTGCTACACTAGGTCAATTTCCCATCACCCACAATAACAATCAAAGGTTTTTGTGTCACTCAGGGTTGTAATGTGATATCAACAGCCCTCTTGAAATACTCCAGCTTCAGATTATTCTGCCAGCTCTGTGTGGAACAGCTACTTAGCTCGTTTTGCCTCCATTACCTACACAAATACACTAAAAACCAAAGAAAACCATATATACTACTTTATGCTGCATATAACGGGAATGTTACACGCATGTACATGGTCATATTGTGCCTAAAACACTCAAAATGTTCATCCAAGCCTTCGACCTTGACCAGAGTAGCCCTCCTCTCTCTTTTTTTTAATTTTTTAACAATAATTATACGCTACAGGAAGACATGTGCCAATTGGATACACAGGTACCCACCAAACTGTCGACAATGGCGGGAACTTGAGCCTGCGAGCAGAAACAGCATGGGCTGGCTCAGGACTGCTTGGAGTGAAGAAAAAGTTGCCAATTAGTCCATTACCCACTATTCTGGACACCAATAACCGCAAAACTTAAATGCACCCTAGCAGTGTATCCATATGACACAGGTCTCCCTATCTAGGGTTAGTTGGAACCAAGATCACATATCGTGAGAAATGATCAGTAGCAACAAAAAGATATTGATTGTGATTGGTAGTTAAGGGTAATTTAAGTAAATCAACCGCGACAATGTCCCAGTGTTGGTTAGGGACTGGATATTTCCCTTAAGGAGCAGGTGATAACGTGTAACCTTTACGTTTCGCACATGACTCACATTTGCCTATGTGAGTACACCTATGTCTCTGCGTAATGCTGGCCAATAATATGACATCCGGGCCTGCCTGACTGTCCTGTCCTTGCCAGGATGCCTTGCATGTGAACTATAGTGTACAATCCTTAAAATGTATGGTATCATTGTACTAGGAATAACTAACTGCCTAATATTTTTTCTATGGTTTGGTTGTCCCGGATTTACCCTATATATTGTACTAGGAATAACTAACTGCCTAATATTTTTTCTATGGTTTGGTTGTCCCGGATTTACCCTATATAAGGTATTGTTTCCCACTGTGAATTGTTTAAGTGGTACATGTAACTTGGGTAATGGTACATCACTGCCTACTCGAGATGATATATTACTTTAGACCATACTGGGTCCTGTCTTTGTGCTTGTGAGATTTCTTGATTTGTGGGGATCGTTTCACCCTTGTTGGGGAATGATTCCCGTGGACTTATTGTAATGACGTTGGCTAATGGGTCTCGTGATAAGGCATCTGCTGCCGCGTTCACTTTACCTCTTATGTAGTGAATATTTACACTGTAATTCTGGATTTTACATTTCCATCGTGCTCTCCTCCCAGAGAGGAGTTTTTCTTGGAACATGCCAACAAGAGGCTTGTGGTCTGTGTATAGGTGAATTTAATATCCGTACACGAGGTCACGAAATCTGTGTAGAACAAATATTACTGCTAGGTCTTCTAAGTCTGTTGCACAGTATTTTTATTCCTGCCCCTTTTATTTGTCTATTGACAAAAACAATGGATTGGTATTTACCCCCATTACCCTCTTGCATCAACACAGCACCTAGACTTTTGAGGGAAGCATCTGTGCATATTATGAACGGCATTGTGAAGTAAGGATAAGCCAAGCAAGGTGCACATGTAAGTTTATCTTTTAATTCATTAAATGGATTTTTCCCCTCTCCCCACTGAAATACCGCATTTTTTTCCCTTTTTTTTCAGTAGGACAAATAAGGGTTGGGCTATGTAAGTGTTGTATAAACGCCTTATAATACCCGGCGAGCCCTAAAAATTGTCTTAATTCATCCACATTTGTGGGTTCAGGGAAATCTCTTACTGCTTTTATTTTATCCTCTGTAGAGAAAGCAGTGTACTTGCAGGATTCTACATCTAATCAGGCATATGGGCCTGATAGAGTCCTTCCTGTTGTCCTCAAGAACTGAGCTTCTGTGCTTACACCCTGCCTAGGTAAACTCTTTCGTCTTTGTCTGTCAACTTATACCTTTCGTACTTGCTGGAAGTTTGCTTTCATTCAGCAAGTCCCAAATTGCTTTAACATCCTGTGTCTCAAAAGTATTCTAGTCTGTTCTTAACAGAAAAATGTCTAAGCATCTCTCCTATCACAACCTTCTTTCTGATCGTCAGTATGGGTTCCGTCAGGGACGCTCCACTGACCATCTTCTCACCTACTTTTCAAACTCCTGGTCATCCTCCTTTCGGGACTTTAGCGAAAGCTTTGCCATTGCACTTGACATCTCAAAGGCTTTCGAACGAGTCTGGCATAAATCTTTAATTTCCAAACTGCCCTCTTACGGTTTCTATCCTTCTATCTTGCCTTCATCTCTAGCTTCCTTTCTGGTTGTTCTATAGCTGCTGTTGTAGACGGCCATCGTTCTTCTCCTAGATCTATCAACAGTGGTGTTCCTCAGGGCTCTGTCCTATCACCAACTCTCTTCCTTTTATTCATTAATGACCTTCAAAGCTGTACATCTAACCCTATCCATTCGTACGCTGAAGATTCCACCCTTCACCTTTCCATTCATCTCAGCAGTTACTTCAACAAACAAGGGATGAGGGAATGGCACACCTACTGTTTGACTTGGCTCGTATCTCTGACTCGGGTAAAAATAATCTTGTTGTTTTTAATGCACCAAAGACTCAGTTCTTACACCTATCAACCCGTCAAAATCTTCCACAAGAGTACCCACTAAGGTTTAATAATGTCCAGCTCGTTCCTGCATCATCCTTGAACATGACTGGGGTTTCATTCACTCGAGATTTATCTTGGAAAGACCACATTATATCTCTTGTGAAATCTGCTTCCAAGAGATTAGGTGTGCTAAGCCGACTCCAAACCTTCTTTACCCTTGCACAGTTATTGACTTTATACACGGGTTTTATTCGCCCCTGTTTAGAATACAACTCTCATCTATGGGGAGGGTCCTCACATACAGCTCTTCTCAATAGGGTGAAGTCAAAGGCTTTTCGTCTCATTGACTCTCCTCCTCTTACTGGCTCCCTTCAACCTCTGTCTCTACGCCACACTGTTGCATCTTTATCTCTTTTCTATCGCTATTTCAATGGCTACTGTTCCTCTGAACTGTCTGCTTGCATCCCTCCACCTCTACGACGGGCACGTAACGCCCGTCTAGCAACAACCTTTCATCCCTTTTCTGTCCAACTCTTTAATGCAAGAGTTAACCGTTACTTCCAGTCCTTCATTTATGCAACTGGTCAACTCTGGAACTGTCTTCCTCTGTCTGTATTTCCTATTTCCTGTGATCTCCAGTCTTTCCAACACAGTGAGTCCAGGCATTTCGAAATGAACAGATCTTGAATTTGGCTCTCTTTTGTATTGTTTTTATTCTTTGCTTGGAAGGAACTTTTTGCGGGCTCATGGCCTTTGGTTCCTTCTCCAATGCATTAAAAAAAAATAAATAAAATCGTATCTGGTAGTAACCACTTAATATATCGATCGTAGAAAAGAGCATATTTTCTGGTCCAATGTTGTGCAGCACATCACTCAACAATGGCATGGGAAAATGGTCAGGAATAGTTACCTGATTAAGTCTGCGATAATCAACAACTGCCTTCATCTCCCCGTATTGTTTAGGTACATAGAAGAGTGGTGCGTTTCATGAGGATACTGAAGGTTCAGTAATGTCCAAACTTAACATTTCATCAACATACTCCTTTGCTAGTGCATGTTCCCTCAGGGAACAAGCTCACTGATCCGTCAATAAGCTGAGCTTGGATCTGTCTGCCTGTATATTCTTCAGGGCGAAGAAGACTCTGCCTGACCGTGCAACCTGAGGAACCATTGTCTCTGAGAACATTAACAGAAACACCTCCCACGAACCCTGGCTGAACAAGGAAGGCACTGTTACCTGTAGGAGGGCCTCTGGAGGAAGTGGCCAGCCATTGATAAGGCTGCATGGGACTCAACTCTTCAAACGTGACAGGACTATATGCCTTAGGGGTCGTACCCGAACTAGGTGCACAAGGAGTCGTACTTTGATTAGGTGCGTGAGGGGTCGTACCCGAACTAGGTGCACGAGGAGTTGTACCCACCATCTGGGGAGCAGGAGTATTGACGGCCTGTTGAGGAGAGTTCACATCTGAGTGGGACTCGTGAACTGTGAAGGAGGATCTGTGCTTGTGGGGACGGCACCATCGTGCGCCTGTTGGGAAATGAAGATTGCGTTTGCCTCCTGCCTCCGATACATTGGGGCTGGTGCTGAAAAGGTTTGTCCCGGTTGTCGATTGCGTGGCTGATACTGCTGTTGTTTAGGGTATTGCTGCTGGTAAGGGTACTGCTTGTACCTCTTCCAATCAGGTTTCTGTGTATTCTGTCCCTGGTCCTTCTGCAGTTTGTTTGGACCTTGACCATTATTCTGAGAACGGTCTTGATGCTGGGGTTCAGTCTGCGATTGCTTACCAGACTCAGTAGTATCTTTCTTATTCCATGGCTGTTGCCTATGAGTTTGGTACCCGTACGCAATAAGAAAGCATCAGCCTTTTCCACCATTTGGTTTGCATCCTTCACTTTGCACATCTTGAGCTGGGCCATAAGCTCAGCAGGCCACGACTTTTCCAGCTGTGTGCGCAGCAGGAGGTCGATCATTCCCTCTCGTCTGCTGGGAGTCTCGTCCTTCTCCATCCACTCACCTAAGTATGCCGTGAGATGGTCAAGGAACTGTACAGTTGTCTCCTTTTCCTGGAGACGCGCCTTCACGAATTGATTCCTAGCGTCATCAACGGTAAGACCGTATGCTTTGATGAGTGCTGTCTTCATCATCTCGTACGTGAGATTATCTCCGCGAATTCTGTGGAGAATGTCGAGGGCAGGGCCCTCAAACAAGCTAAGGAACTGAAGCTGCTTAGCTGCCTCATCCAGATCGTACAGCCGTGCCATGTCTTCGAAACGAGTTAATAATGGCTCGAATCGTTCGCCTTCCTTGTAAGAAGGAAGCTTGAGATGTGAAGTTGCTAGAACAGGTGCTGAGAGAGCAGTAGTGGAGCTTGGGTTAGCTGCACCAGATGTGCTTGAAGCCAAGGAGTCTCGCTTCAGCTTCAGCACTTCAAGCTCGTGTTTGTCACGTGCCTCGCGCTCGGCGCGCTCGTGTTCTTCACGTGCCTCGCAGTCGACGCGCTCGTGTTCTTCACGTGCCTCGCGCTTGGCACGCTCGTGTTCACGTACTTTCTGACGTTCCTCGTATTCACGCTGTTCTTTTTTGTCCTCACGCCGAATTTTCCGCTCTTCACGGGCGGCATTCTCGCGTTGCTGCTCGTAATTGCAGCGTGACAGGATATAATCTCTAATTTCTTGGGGGTTAGTAAGCCTCATATCCTTGGCTTACTGTAGGTATGTACTGGTTTCCATGATGGTCAGATTGAGACTGAGTGAAGACTGAGACTGATATGCTGGCTGATGTGCAGCAGTCTACCTAACTAAGAGTGAGTGAGTGATTCAGTAATAATTTCAAGCTAGGTTTATATCCTGGAATGAGGTCGCCAGATGTCAGGGGGGAAAATGAAAAATGTATAGCAATATATAGCAATGTGTGCTAGGAATAACTATCGAGTCGATTACTACGAGAGAATCCACTCGTGAAATCAAGTAGTGATTTCACTTTTATGCTGGCTTACTTCGCCAATTCTCTAGAGTCGAGAATTTCTAAACTTTTCAACAGTACACAGCAGAGACTAAACGCTCAAGTAGGCTGTATTACTGTACTGTTGGCCTCTGAGAAAGTTACTTTCTCCCCTTAACATTAAAAAAATAATAATAATAAACAGGATCTTGGCTGGGCCAAACTCCTAGATAGCACAACAGATTTAAGAATTAATACCAAAAGCTGGCCTAAGTACCAGTCGTGATTAATATAAGGAGTTGTGCTAACCTCGAGTAGCAAAAGTGTACTAAATATGTGGGGAAATCAAACACGACTGTTACATTTAACAAAGCTCAAGAAAACGAACTGTAAATTTATTAAATATAAGAAAATAAGTTTACATTACATGAATCAATTCAAATTAAAGAAAGGGAAATGCACTCACTCAAGCACTCAGGCAAATAGCTAAATAATCAAAAACTTAAGCCTAGGAAAAACAAAAGAAAATACTAATCGGTAAGGATGAGACCGTCGCTAATACAGTCGATCACTGGGCTGGTGGGAGCTTCGGGAATTCACGCTGATACAGCCGATACTTCTGAAATCGCTAAGAAAAGATACCCGCTTGAGCTTACGCACAGCACAATCACACTCTGAGACTATCGCTTGACGACTGACTGTGTTTTTGAGTGTCCAACGTAAGGGACGTGTGAAAGAAGGAAAGAGGCGCGGCCAAGTAACGGCCAGGGAAGGCAGAAACGATAATTCAGAAAATATAGCTCAGAGGAATGCATTGTCTGTACATAAAGACAATTACTCGCGAAATAATGACGAAAGTTTTGAAAATCTGATGCAAATACAAGTACACGAGTGGACGGTTGAGAGAATGGCTAATTCTCACGGACTTCAGAACTATTCGTCGCTCCCGCAAAATCACTCGATGTCACGATTTACAATACATAATTTCACGATGTAGAAAATTCGTGACACCCCGTAACATATGATGTACGTCACAGTTTTTTTTTCACCCTGAGACCCCCCTGAGATGCATTGTACGTCATGCAATTGAAAGGCCCATTGTTTGCTCATTTTTTCAAGATTCACATGTAATTTTTTGTAGGCATATGTGAGAGGCCTTCCTCTACCCCAAGCCAGGCGGCGACACTGCCTGACCCTGTACAACAGCCCCCTCTGTGGTGTGCCATTTTCTCACAACTCACCTGTTAGCAGTGACCTGGTGACCTGGCCAGTAAAGACACTTAGCACCACAGTCTCTCCAAGAACGAAATTAAAGGCGAAAATGATTCCTGACATGGAGGACAAAGAGTACATGGCACTAGAGTTAGTAATAAACAGAAGTAATGAGGAGGTAACATTGCCAAGGTAGGTGGAATATGTTGATGTGTTTGGTGAGGGAACAACGCTTATATCGCCTATATTATTGTGTGAAAAGCAATATACTCTTGTACTATATATTAATTTGTACAAAATAAATAATTATCTAAGAGGCTGAGTTGTTTTGGTTAAGTTTCCATCGCATAGGGAGCGTCTTTTATGGAGCGTGACATCATAGAAAGCGGTAACCAGGTGAGGGATCTCTCACCTGTTTAGGATATTTTTCACTTCAGGTGAGTGCTTTCTCACTGAATTTTCAATGTTTCACACCAAAAGTGGAGGTTTGAGCAAAAAAACGACAAGTTGAAAATCGGTCAGTTTCTGGGGGTGGTTTGGGTAAAAAAGTGGTCGGTACGGGGCTGTTAATCCCGTAACGGGTGGCCACAAACAGATAAACAGATCGCTTCCATGTCGGCCTGTCCCTTGCCATTTCACTGCCCTGCTCCCAGCTCACACCCCCCTTTCTCATTTACCTCTCTCTCCCTCCATCTCATCCTCTGCCTCCCCCTCCCTCTCCCCCCTCTGCCTCTCTCACATATACTCTCCTTGCCAGTCTCTCACTCTCCATCCTCTCCACATGTCCAAACCACCTCAGTGCGTGTCTCCTAACGATTCCTATCACATCCACATCACAATGCTCCTTCACTTCCTCATTTGTCACAGTGTCTCTCCATTTGACTCCACATGCTCCTTTCAAATAACTCATTTTCACTGCCTCACTCTTGACTTCTGTCCCTCCAACAAGGTCCAAGCTTCACTTCCATAAGTTAGAGTTGGAATCAGAATACTGTCATGTAGTATCTTTTCCACTTCCATGCTAACTTCCCTGTTTCTTATCACTGCTTTCAAGGAACCAGCAACCTTTCTTCCCTGTTGCACCCTTCATCCTCTAAACTTCCATCCTTACTCATCACACTACCAACGTACTTAAACGTACTCGTAGCTTCCATTTCATCCTCATCCAGCCTCACTGTATATTCACTGACTTCACTTCTCTCAAAGACAATAACTTTACTCTTCCCTACATTCACCTTTAGATTCCGTTTCTTATACACTCTCCCAAACTCATCCCCTTCGTCTTCTCTCAACAACACAGTATCATCTGCAAGCAACAGTACAGGGAGTTTCCAAACACTGCCCTCTCCCAGTAGGGCTGCTCCAACATCCACTGCCCTATCTTATATCTCTTTTATAACTTTATCCATATACAGATTGAACAACCATGCAGACATGCCTCATCCTTGTTTCAATCCAACCTTCAAACAGAAAAATTCACTCAGTTCACTAGCCACACACATTCCAGCCTTAGCAATGCGTGTGGATAGTAACAACTTCCCATCTACTCCATATATTCTTAATACTTTCCACAATCCTTATCTACCCACCTCGACATATGCTTTCTCCAAATCCATGTAGCCTGCATACAACTTCTTTCCCTTTTCTAGAAACCTTTCCACTAAAGATCTAAGAATGAATATCTGATCTACACAACCTCTTCCCTTCCTAAAACCTCAATGTTCTTCTCCAATTAATTCCCCTGTTATTTCCCTAACTCAGTCAATAAGTATCCTACTATATACGTTTCATATTACACTTAGAAGACAAATACCCCTATGATTACCACACACTTCTTTTCCCCCTTTTCCTTCGTGCAGGGGAATAATTATGCCTGACTTCTAATCCTCCGGGACACTACCTTCCTCTCATGCTAATCTGCACATCTTCCACATCCATTCTACTACTATCTCTCCTCCATGCTTCAGCATTTCACCTCACACTCCATCAATTCCTAGGACTTTCCCCATTTTAACTTTCTTCATTGCTTCCACAACTTCCATCCTACTGATTTCTTCCTCTCTTCTCACATCCCTCCTTGTCCAAGCCATTTCCCAGCCACTTATACCTGCATTACTTTCATTTCCTATGTTCAACAATTCCTTAAAATGTTCTCTCCATCTGTTCACTTTTTCTCCCTTCTCCACTAGTAATCTACCATTTTTATCTCTCATTCCCCAGCTAACTTCTTTAGCACCCTATCTAACTTTCATTAACTCTTTCCAGATCATGTTCTTACATTTCTTCCACTACACACTCAAGTTCCTTCCAAATTCCTCATCCACTCTCTTCTTACTCTTTTACTAATCTTTTGATGCCTCTCTTCCTCTCTACATATCTCTCTCTTCCATCTCTCAACTTCTTCCACGCCCCTGTTTCTCATCCACTCACTAGATGCTTTCTTCTTTTGTGCCACAGCCTCTTTCACCTCTTCAGTCCACCATGCTGTTCTCTGCACCCCCTTTAGTCTTCTCTTCACTCCACACACCACCTCACATGCTGCACAGATTTCTTATGTGAATATCTTGCACACACCTTCCACGTCCCCCATTTGCTTCAGTCTACATTTATCCAATCACTCCTCCACTTCCCTCTTATATTCTGCCTATTTTCCATTCCCTTGTAAGTTTGTCACCCTCCTTGTATGTACTACTTCCTCCTGTCCTTCCCTTCTATTTCTCCATTTGTTGCCTTTTGTTGCATTAGCACTCTGCACCACGATCAAATGGTGGTACAGAGTGCTAATGCAGCAAAAGAAGGCGAAGTGTTAACATCCAAGAATGACCCCTGTGTGGTCCGACACCATTTCTGGACACAGCAACAGAGTTTAGGTAGTTTTGCACTTGGCATGACTAACCTTTTCCTTAGGCTGTAAATAGTGTTACATAATGTAAGAGAAGTTGCTAGAGCGAAATGATCACTGAATAAATATCTGAGTACATGAGTTTCAACAGGACCTCTTTCAAAGATGAACAAAATCCCTGAATATAAGTAGGAACAACTTCACCTGCAACTAATGCGGTATCAAGAGCATCAGGGAAATTTTTCCAATGCACACCATTGACATTGGAGGTTTTAACGCTACGCAGATCAGCATGCCGGACATTAATGTCTCCGGGAATAATATTCTCACCTCAAGAATGCAGGTGGGAAGGGAATCCATATGAAAGCAACTAGCATGAACACATATATTCACAATATAAATGAGTATGCTGTCAAGATGTAAGCAGACAACTGTGTATTCAGTTCCACTGTGTACACCTTTTTCAAATGTGCAACAGGGAGACTAGACTTAACATACACTGCCAAATCCCTGGAGCTGCCTTCATCTTGATCCAGGGTGAAAACATTATAACCTCGTAGGTGGCGCACATCACGTCCTACCTCCTGTAAGGCGATCAGAGCAGGTTTGTTTACTATAGCACAAGAATGTAGGTCAGTTAAACAAATCTGTAAGCCATTTACATTCCAGGTCAGTAATGTGTATGGGGAGCTATCCATTGGATGGGGGTCCCACTGGCAACTGTTGTACTGCTACCATTAACTGCTCAATCGAATGCCTGAATTCTACCATGTTTTGGGTTAAGGTATCATAGTCCCTTGTAAGCTTCATTACTTGGGTACAGAGAGGTGGCCTAGTTTTTCTTTAGAGCGAGTCCCCTCCGGGTTTGCGTGTCCAGCTGCAGGCTCCTCACCACCACAATGACCTCGATGAGTGGAAGCCTCAGCTGCAGAATCGTCATTCCCGATGTCAGACTCAACAAAGAAATCCTCCAGTTGTTGTCTCTGTTGTTATGAACGTGTTTCCACCTCATGGAGTCTCCGGGATAGGTCTTGCACTGCCAACTGAGGATCCCTAAGTGCGTCCCATAGACTGGGTTCATGCTGACTGGAATCGCCATCTGGGGGCTGGCTTGCCAAGGACTCAGCAGGACGTATTGGTGGCTGACCGTGCACGGGTGCAGTAGTGGATGCTTGCCCCAGATGTGGGAAATTTAAGGCCTGAAAGCGAGTGTCCTAAACATTGGTCGGTGGCGGCAGTGGTGGTTGGGCTACATGAGTTTGAGCGGCAGTGTACCGTGGCATCTGGGTTGTCTGCGGTTTCTGGGGACAAAGGGATGAGTGAGCACTGTGTTCCCCGCCACAGCTGCAGCACTTGGGTTTGAAGTGTTCACCTCTCTTGATTTTTTTTTCCCAGATAAGTGTTACCTTCATGCTTCCCAGTGCAGAAGCGGCACCTGTATGCTGCACTACACTTTCATGCCAGGTGCCCCCACCTGCTACAGTGCTAGCAGAGGTCAGGCTCCGGAACATAATGTGCAACTCTCTTGTGTCCCAGTGTCATGAATACTTTCTCAGGAATCTTCCCCTCTAACAGAGCAAAAGGCTACGGTCTGGAATGTCAGCCAACCATTCTTCTCTTCATCCACAGGACATTTTCTGGTGTCTCAAGGTCCTCCACGGCCCAATAGACAGGTACAGTTGCCGACATATGAAACGAGGACACCTAGACCAGAAACGTGGTGGTAGGGTTCTCGCCGCACTTGGTAGCAGTGTCGTGC
>JAGKTI010012898.1:0-12843 GCA_018397915.1 Birgus latro
TGGATGTACTTTTTTCCGCTTGATCCTTTCGTGATTATAGCATTTCCTGCGTCTGATTCGTCTCAGTTCAAACTGTGTTTATTCCTGTCCTCACTTATTCCCCATCAATCAAGCTCCTCACCTGTTCTTCTGCTAATGTTACTCGTCTGCTTCACTCTGCTTTGTTTTGTGCCTACCTCCTTTCACTGTCAGTCATACTACCACATTCCTCCTCCTAAATTTTTCCGTCCCTTCCCGTACCCTTTCCTCTTTTTATGCTCTCTTATTCTCCAGCGATCTCTCTCCTCTTCTTCTGCCTCTTCCTAACTTCTATTATTCTTTTGCAGTCCCTTTCCACCTCCTAACTTCTCCTATCCTTTTCCTTTTAACTTCTCATCTTCTACGCTCTCTTTCTTCCTCCAATCATCTCCTCCTCACCGATCCCTTTCGTTCTCCTAGCCTCTCCTATCATTCTCTGTTCCCTTGCCAACTCCTGACTTCTCCTATTCGTCTCCTATCAATCGCCTATCCCTTCAGTGACGTGCCATCTCGGGAATTACGAGGTCAGGGGTACGGCTATTGTTCTCTGTCTTCCAGTTCCCTTCTCCCTGCCTCTCTCAGTCCTCTGCTGTTTCCTGCTTCTCCTGCTACTGAATTATTATGTTCGCCTGTTCGCTTCTTATTTTCCAATATCTCCCTTTTCTTCTCTTAGTTTTAGTACCTCTTCTAATTTTTGCCGCACCCACATGAGCGGACAAAAACTGTGCGTGTCCTTCATGTGAAAGTCATACTCACTCACCGAGTCCCTGAACCTTTTCGAAGGTTGAAGTGCAGGCCTTATGGGGAGCGGGACATGTTGAGGGTGGGGGATATACGTACACAGGGGGATATACATACACACGTACGATCTTACATACACGAAATTACACAATCCAGCACCACTAGTAACCGCGTACCTGCATCGTACCAGAACAGCCGTATTTATGACAAAGGTTTAAATATTACATACGGTCAGACTTATATGCATACACACAAAATTCACAGTACAAGAGTACTAGCCGACAGCGTACCTGTGTCATGGAGGAATAGCCGAAAATATAACACAGTGAGGTAAGGCAGGACACTGTACTTAGACGTCGTGTGAACCACAAGAGTGAGTTTTAAGTGCTTAACCAATAAATTAATATTTCTCTCTCCATAGAATACTGCATGGGTGTGTGCAGCTATGAAAGTGTCCTTTACGCTTCTCTTCATTATTTCATAATGTCTTGATCTTCGTGTTATTTCTCCTCCTATTAACGTCTTTTACTCCCCTCCTGTTCTTAGTGTCTCCTGTTCCGTTCCGTCTGATATACCTTTCCCATTCTTATTGTTGTACCACCTATAGTTTTCCTCTTTTGTTATTAGCATCTCCTATTCCTTATCTTTCATGTCCTTTTATTGACATCTTATCCTCACCTGTCCTTACAAATTCCCATTGTTCTCCCATTCTCGTTGTTTCCTGCTCCTCTTCAGTTCTTGGTACGTCTTATTCCTTCTGTGCGGTTAGTGTCTTGCCCTCCCGTCATTACTGTCTCCCATTCCTCTCTTGTTATTAATGTATACTATTCTTCTGCTGTTACTAGTGTTTTATTTTAATCTCGTGTTCTTAAGTGTCTCCTCTCCTTTCCTTTGGGCATCTCTTATTCCTTTTACATCCTTATCTATCCCTCCTCTGTCCACAGTTTCTGTTTATATCATCTGTTATTCGTATATTCCTGTTATCCTCTCTCATACCTTGCCTATCACTCCAGTAACTTAACTTCTCCCGTCTTATCCGAAGCCTGCCTACCTCCTCTCCTTACTCTATGCACTACCTATCCTAAGCCTATCTGTCCTAAGCCTGTCTTCTGTCCTTCTCCCTATCCTTCCGGTGTCCTTAATATGTGCATCTCAAATCCATTCTATATCCACTTTCTGTCAACCTATTCACATATATTTGCTCAGCACACCTCGAATCTTTGTCCTGTTCAGTTCCTATAACCTGTTCAGCTCATGTCCTTAACTTACTCCTTTCTTATTCTAATTTATATGCGACCCATCTCAAATATATCCACCTCCTATCCTTGGCATACATGCATCCTGTTCTTAACCTGTGCATCTTCTGTCTTTACCTCAGTTACATTCTGTCTTTATCTTGTCCACCTCCTATTCGTACTGTATCCCATTCAGTCCGTAGCCTCTCTACTTCCTATCCTAAACCTATCCACCTTTTTCCTTAACCTATCCACATCATAGTCTTAGCCTATCCACCTTCTCTCCTTATACTATCCACATCCTATGCTTAACCTATTCAGCCTCTGTCGTTAACCTATCCACAGTCTATTCCTCTCGTTAACCTCTCCTTAATTAATTCATCCATCCATAACCTATTCACCTCCCTTCCAAAATACATCTTCCACCTATCTTTGCCCTATCCGCCCGTCTCCTGTCCTTTTCCTATCAATCTTCTATCGTTATCTTATGCATGTGGTATCTATTATCCTGTCCACCTCCTAATCCATCAACTTGTCGACATCCTCTCCTCTCACTCCTGTTAGTGCCCTATTTCCCTCCAATCCTTACTTTGTTTTACTCTTATCCTTACCCTATTCCCATCCTATCCTTACTGTTTCCCTCCTATCCTTTCCCTATTCTCCTCATATCCTTACTGTTTCACTCCTGTCCTTACCTATCCTCCTCATATTTTTAATTTCATTCCTACCTTTGACCTGCCCCCCTCCTATCCTTACTGTTTGCGTCCTATGCTTGTCCTCTCCCCCTCCTATCCATACTGTTTCCCGCCTATCCTCACCCAATTCCCCTCCTATCCCTTACTGTTTCTCTCCTATCCTTGCCCGATTCCACTCTTATCCCTTACTGATTCAATCCTATCCTTACCCTATCCTCCTCCTATCATTGCACTGTCCACCTCCTATCCTGAATTACGATGGTGGCTGTGCACCATTTCTCAGTGACCTCTCCTCCTCTGACCCCTACATCACCGCCTTCATTCACGCACGGTATTAGAATTCCCCTGCCATTCACTCGCTCACGCACTCACTCACTTAACTATTTACTTACTAACTTACTCATTCACTCTCTTTCTCACTCACTCACTCATACACTTATTCACTTACTCATTCGCCCACTCATTCACTAACTTGCTCACTCATTTCTTCACTCATTCATTCGCTTATTTGTTTACTCATTCATTTGTCATCTCATGCACACATTAATTCATTCTTATCTCATTCACACACTCATCCACTAACTCATTCACTCACGTATATTCACTCACGTATATTCACTCATACACTCACTCAGTCATATATTCAGTCACTCATTCATTCATTTTTTGACTCACTGACGCGAGGCATTGGAAGGCGTTTGCCATACATCACTCATTCAAACAATCACACACTCACTCTTTCGTTCTTGCAGTCACTCACAATAACAATTCATTCATTCATTCAGTTATTAGTTATTCATTCACCTATTCACTCACTCACTCACTTCATTCATGCCCTCATCCATTTACTCATTTTCGTCACTCATTCACTCATTCATTCACTAACTCTTCCGTATACCTTCTCACCTTCTCATACATGAATACACTTATTCACTGACTCACTCAAACATTCTCTCACATACTGTCATTCACTCTCACTCACTCATGCACTCAGTCCGGTTATTCATTCGATCCCTTTCATTACACATTCATTCATTAAATGATTTACTCATTCGTTGTGGCCATTACTCATTTACACACACACACACACACATACACACACATACACACACACACACACACTAGATTTGCTCACTTACGCATTCCATCATATTTGTTCTTAATTATATATATTTTTTAGTAAGTCACATTTTCACTGCAGATCAAATCATTTACTAATATTAACTCATTCTCACACTCATGCATTATTTATTCACTCGGTCACTCAACAACACACATTCATCCGTTCATTTTTTCATTCACTCATGCTTTTATTCACGTAGTCTTATACTGATCATTTGATTTTAATTAATTCATCTTATGTATATTACAATGATGTTTTAGCTCATAATTATCCTTGATCCTTACACCCGCGCTCAGGGGCGTCCGCAGGGTTTTTCGTAAGAGGGGGGGGGCAAAATAAAAGAAGTTATACATACATGTGCAGTTATATAAAAAAAAAACACACACTCCAAATAGGTATAGGCATATGCTTACACGAGTTACATGACTTAAATGCATAGAAGTGCATATGCTGTTATGCTATAACTCAAAGGAACTAAAATATACGTGACGACCGGGAAAGTTCCAAACACACTTTGGAATTCCAAGGGGGGGCAACTGCCCCCCCCCCCCCTCCGGACACCCATGCCGCGCTCACGAAGCCACAGCGGGTATTATGTGTGTGTGTTGGTCTTTCTCCGTGTTTGTCTTTATGTGTGTGTGTGTGTGTGTGTGTGTGTGTGTGTGTGTGTGTGTGTGTGTGCGTGCTTATGCGTGTGTGTGTGTGTGTGTATTAGCCATTTGTGTGTAGGTCTTTCTGTGTGTGTGTGTGTGTGTGTGTGTGTGTGTGTATGTGAACCATTTATGTGTGTGTCGGTCTTTCTGTGTGTGTGTGTGTGTGTGTGTGTGTGTGTGTGTGTGTGTGTGTGTGTGTGAACAAAATAACTCAAATAGTTATTATCCAGTTCGACTAAACTTTGTGGATGGGTACAAAGTCATCTGGTAAGTCAACAGTAGATCAGTTTTCAAGGACGCAGGGTCACTGGGCAAAATAAACTGAAACAATCTTTATCCAATACAGACCAAAACTGGAGGTTGGGTTCAGGACAGGGCAACAGTGAAGCGATTAAATTTTGAGAACATTCAATCAAAGGTCAAGGTCACAGAGCAGAGTTAAATTTCGACCCGCGTGTGAGAGTGTAAAAAAAAAAAATCACGCAGTTTTGACATGAGTCTAACCAAACTTAGTGGAGATCTTGAGACACAACAAAGGGATAACTATTAACTTGAGAACAATGTGTCAAAGGTCAAGGTCACACGGCAAGGTCAATTTAGGCAGTTTTTATCTAGCTAGGACCAAACAATTTAGAAGAGTTGAGAATGCGGTAAAAATAACACGATTCAATTATCAACACAGTCAGGTCAAAGAGAAAGGTTAAAGGCCAAGGCTACAAGACAGGTCATCTCAGACAATTCTGGTCTGATTTGAACCAACTTAGTGTAAGTGCTAAGGGTCAGGCAAGAACGAATGGACACGATGGTGAGAAAAATCAGTCAAAGGTCAAGGTCACACGACAAGGTCAGAGTTCGACGTGTGTGTGTGTGTGTGTGTGTGACGTAAACTAAAACAGGTTTGATCTAATTAGGATTCAATTTGTTGGATGAGTTAACGGAAAGGTTGATCTGTATATTTATTTGTTAGAGCAATAAGTCAAGGGCCAAAATTACATAGCAAGAACAAATAAGATTTTATGCAATGTAGTCTAGGCTGTGTGGAAGGGTTCAGGTCAAAACAAGGATAAATCGATTCGATTTTTAAAGCAGTCGGTCAGTGATCAAGGTTACCTGGCAAAACAAGCTCAACAGGTTTGATTTGATTCAAATCAAAGTTGATGAAAGAGTTAAGGTTTAGGCAAGAATCAAATTCCTAGATTTTGAGAGTACCCTGTCGAAAGTCAAGGGCATAGGTCAAAGCCAAAACTTCGGACCAGAGACCAGCTGGTGGCTGTGGGTGTCGCATTCAGTGAATGCTCGTCATCATCAAAACATTATCATCATCATCCATTCCTGACCACTTTTTCACTCACAGATGGGGTGAGGTCTTACTAATCTAGATATTCACCAGTCCGTAACGATGCAGCCTTAGCAGTTGCTCCTTGTCAACGCTGAATATTAGCACCTTTTTGGTGGCATGGGAAGGTGTTTGGTACTGTACGTAGGAAGACTGCTGAGCCTCAGGGAACGGAGGTTAAAGTCCATGGCCAGTGTCGGACACATTTATATCAGATCTGTCACATCTAAATTACACTATTTCATTTTGGGAAAAAAAAAGAGAAAGAAAAAATAGGAAAAAAGAAAGAAGGAAAGAAAAACTCTGTCACTCCATTTTTCGATGTGTGGACTGGAATTAATAATGTCAGCGATGATATAGTTTCTACCTTTTACAAACTTAGAATAATTACCATGCAATCTTTTGTCACTTGAAAAAAAAAATGCTTTGGTGGTTGATTATCTCCAGTAAAAAAAAAATAACAATGGTCAGGTGAATAGGATCATTAATAAGTTTTCATGTATTAAGTATTTCACCCTTTTCATACTTAGTTGCCATTTAAGCTTTATTTATCCCATAACCATTTAATCAGATATTTAAAATGTGTCCGATGGGAAAAAAATGATCCGATTCGCAGGAGATACCTATACTAATTACCATTTAAATTTTCCTCCTATAACCAATAAATAAGCCATTTGTTTGACAATTTTTGTCCGGAGCAAAGAAAGAAAAAAAAGATGATCCGGTAAACAGGAGGTAAGAGCTTTGAACCCGAACAGCTTCCACTTACGCCTAATTAATTTCCATTGGCAACGCGGCTCTCCATCACATTCCACGCCATCACCATTGTCATCTCAATTCAGATAATTCCATCCCATCAGACTACAATTATCCCAATTCACCCTTTCGTCGCGCCCTCCACACAGCCCTTCTTTATTCCTCCACTTACTCCTAATTATTTCCATTCCCCAAGATAATGGCTGGAAGCTTTGGGAGTTATCGAAGGAGGATTTGCATACACGTTCCCCAAGACTTTTTCCTCCTAGATTTGAAGCCGGGCATTGTAGTTCCTCAGATGACATATCGGTTGATTTAGCATTTTTCTTCTCTCATCAGTGTGAGGGAATCAACTGCGAGAATTTGAGGATGAATTGGCAGAAAACTGAAAACGGTGAAAGACAGAATGAGGTTGTGAGATGGCGTCATTTTTTGCTTAATTTTTCTTTTTCTCGGATGGTTTTATTCAGGTTATTTGTGAAAGGTATAGAGGCTATCGAAACAGAATTTCCAGTTGCGTTTTCCTTTGACTAGATGCACTGCATTGTAGTGCACTTCATTATATTTCTTCAAACGACAGATCAACTGAGTTAACATATTTCTTCTCTTGTCAAGGAAGTGGCATCACTTGCCCAGAGGAAGGAAAAAACAGGATGTTAAAATATACTGAAGAAGTAGAAGACGATGCTGGACAATGTGAGAATGTGAATGAAAGTTATTTCACTTTTGCGACCAGTTGATTGTTTCAATAAGGTTGTTAATATTAGGCTTGGAGTTATCAAACAAGGATGTGCATATTCTTGAGATTTTTCCTCCCAGATTTGATACTTGACATCGTATTTCCTTCAGAGATTTTTCCTCCCAGATTTGATACTTGACATTGTATTTCCTTCATTGATGGACGATGCGATTTGTTATTTTTCGTTTCTTGTCAGGGTTATGTTACCATTTGTTCAGAGAAAAGCGAGAATGGATGGATAGACTGGGAGGAAACTGAACAAGGTAAAGAACAGTGTGAGAGAGTGAGAGAATTAACCCTTCAGTTCGAGGATGACATTTTCATTTTACATATTTCTCCAGGATATCGGTTGGAAAGTTTGGGAGTTGTCTAAGTACGATTGCATAAGTACTTCCCAAGACCTTTTCCTCCTAGATTAGAATGCAGGTACGTGTATTATACTTCCTCAGAATTGGATGATCTTGTATTTTTCACTCTCCTCATTGTGGGACATCACTGGCTCAAGGGAAGATGAACTCAGAGAAATGACAATTATGAGGGATAGTACTGGAGTTGGAATGAGAAATAACCCTTTCAGTACGATAACGTCTTTTTGCCAGCGTCGTCAGGCACAAGGCTAAAAACAGCAAGGGGAACTTGTCTTAATTTTGTTCTTGCTGTTGGGAAGTTTTAAAATAAAGCTAGGCTGCACCTAAACCATTAACTCTACAGCACCCGTTTTCGCAGAGTTTTGTCTCGTCTCCCTCTTCCCACCCACAGGCACCATTCCAGCACAATCCACCCATTTCTTTGTCACCTACGACCATTTCTTTACCCATTCTGGCACTTTCGTTCTTAGCGGATAGTTTGAAATAAACTTTGATGACACTAAAACAAGTAATCCCACAACATCCATTTCCAGTGAGCCTACTTTCCTCCTACCCGTATATGGACAGGAAAGTATGCTTCACTAAGTTTTCATCCCATCCTGTTCATTCTCTTGTCCACCATTCACCTTTATTTACCTTCCCTCTGATGTTTTCATTTAGGTTTCACGGTCGACAAACGCATTTGCTTATTTTAATCATATAAATACCAGACTAATTTATTTATTTACTTATTAACAGTAGAACAGATGGAGCTGGTTAAAGCTCTATGTAATCTCTCGGGTTGCAAAAAGTCTACTCAGTTAAAAATTTCCTGGAGACAAAAAGAATATTAAGACGCCATCGGAGTGAAGGAATTAAAGGTCAGTATAATTACCTAAGATTTAATGTAGTAGTCGATGAATACTTCCTGGGATCCACGGGGACGCGCGACTATTGGGTGTAATAAATAACCATAACATAACAATTCATACTGACCTTTCCCTGCAGTCATTGCCAATCAGCCTTCCCCTTCTCACTCTCCCTACGTAATTCGCGCTGTCATTACAGTTTTGCTCAGAGTCATACATTTGTTCCTGTCCTCCTTAATCGGAACACATCTAGTGAACTGAATTATTCAAGGTAACACCAAGATACTTTTGATCAGTTGAGAAGGATTATAGGAGCCTAAGAGTGTCAATAAGTGTACCATGAACCCCTTATGGTCGAGACAGCTCTAATGTGTTTCTAGCTCACATCAGACGATTTTATTCAGCTAAGAGTGAGTACAGGAACATGAGTGTTTATACAACACTCATTCATGGTCGGGACAACTCTAGCATTCTGCTCATGCAAACGCCAAACGACTAATTGCCAAATGAGTACAGGAACCGACAGTCTTAACATGGGTACCATTAACTCGGTCATGAACGATATATTTCTAGTATTCATTTTCAGCTAACCTTAAGTAAATTTATTCTGCTGTGAGTGATTCAAAGGAGCCTGAGCGTATTAAACAGAAGGCCGTGCCATAATTCATTTAGACCATCCTCTATAACACTTCCAACCAGCACACTCCTTCCCACTCCCCCTACATAATGTCCAGAATGTCGCTGCAATTTTGCTCACAGTCATAATTCAGTCCTCGCCTCCTCTGATTCCCTCTCTTACTAGTCTTACTGGAATTTAGGCACTCAGTTCGAGAACGTATTTCCGATTGTATTCCTCCTATCTCTAACCATTTGTTTATATCTGGTTTGATTTTCAGGACTAGAGGGTTTAGATAAAGTCTTCAGTACCTCCCTTGCTACTGAATGTTCTCTCTAAATCAAATAAAATTGTCTGGAGGTGGCCTGAGTAAAATTTGAAGCAGATAATCGTAACCAAACAACTCATTTAGACTTTGCCCTATACGCCTTTCCAGCCAGCACTCCCCTACTCATTCTCCCTACAAAATTCTCACAGGGCCATTACAGTTTTACTCACAGTCATAATTTAATCCTGTCCATCTCTTTCTCTTGCTTTTCCTCCTCCTCTTCCTCCTCTTTTTCCTCCTCCTCTTCCTCTCCTTTTCCTCCTCCTCTTCCTCCTCCTAGGCTCCCTCCGAGCTGAAATAATTCTTGATTAAGCGCTGGGTATTTGCGGCGCTGCATTTGTTGATTAAGGCCGTAAAAATCTGATGTGATTAATGTCACAGTCGAAACTTTTAGGGACTCAGCGGACTATACTGTATATTCTGAACGCTGAGTGGAGAGTTTTGAGACAGATCCTGCGAGTGTGTTTTCATTTTGCTCGCTATCATGCCCTGTGTGTGTGTGTGTGTGTGTGTGTGTGTGTGTGTGTGTGTGTGTGTGTGTGTGCGATTCTGGGCATAGACTTCATGGTTCCTTCCCAGAGACCCAGCAGTCCTTTACCTCCCTGCACACCTTCACATGCTACCACTTCTGCGCTAAAACTCACCAACACAAATTTGCCTAAGCTGTTTCATTGAGGACTGGTGTGTAGGCATTAGTGGCTGTCGGTCGTTCTTGTGGAAGAGTAGTGAATTCTGGTTTGGCGAAATTAAAATCATCAGACTGTTTCTTTTTCTAGTTTGTGATCAAACTCGGCTCGACAACAAATCACTTCTCTAGTCACTTGTCCACCACTTTCTTCCCACAACGTGTATACATAAATATAAATTAATAAAAGAAAATTCAAGTACACTGTGAATTTTGAACGGTACTGGAATTAAATACCGTTCATATTTGTACTAAAATATGCTATGAAACAATGTGCCTCAGATATCTGAAACGTGCCCGAAATTTTGTGAAATTTTAGAAATGTACAGATAAAAGCCATATATGAATCGTGTGAAACATGTCATGAAAATGTGGTGCGTAATTTTTAAATGAGCTTTGAGGCAAAATATACGCTTTACTAGAGATTTACAATATTTTTTCCCCTGCAGTACTTGTGGCACATGTGCCGTGCCAGAGATTAATGCGGGCCAATAAAACACAAACCACACTCACATCACCTTTACCCTTCTATACCATCACCATCTCATTACAACGCCCATCAACCTAACTACCAACCACAAAGCCAGATACCTCACCCATTCACTCACAAATGTCCACTTATTCTCTTTTACTGGATTACTATTTCGGGAAACTGACGCTGCTAACTTTCGTTCGTTACCTTTTTTCATTGACCAGATCATTTGCTCATTCATTCATTTCCTTCATTCTCTCACCCATTCACTCATTTTGACGATTCATTTATGCCATACCTACACCACCCACCAAACTATATTTACCCCTGTCCTATCCACTGCGACCCTTCCATCACAGCGACCATCTACCCAACTGGCAGCCAAAAAGCCAAATAACTCAGCCTCTCCCTCACGAATGCTCACCTACTGGCTTTTACGGGACAAACCTCCTGTCACACTGCTCACCCTTCCGCTCACAAAAACTACCATCCATCGTTACAGCCCTCCCCTAGATCACCCACTCTCCCTTCCACCGCCCACCACACTGTCCACCCACTCACCACCACAATCTACGACAGTTCTACACCCACTCACCTGCTTTCCGCCACCCAGCAGAAAATTCCCATCCACTTCCAACACCAAATTGCTCCCCTACTCACTCGCTCAGCATCACCTGCTATGCTCTCGCCCAACACAGCCAAAAAAATTATCCACCCCATTCACCACACTACCCATGCCACAAGCCTAACCATCACCACCAACATCACGACCATATTCTCCACGCACTCACTAGCATCATCTATATAAAAATTTTTCCTCACCCACCCACTTACACCTCCAGCAACAACAGATTCTCCACCCACTCTTCTGCCAGTTACGACCTATCATACTACTTCCCAATCACCGCTCACCATCACCCTACTGCCCACTCCCACTCACCACCACCACCCTCATTAAATTGTTCATCCACTGACCGTCATCTGCTGTATAACTCCTCATTCACTCACCTACCACCACTGCCACAACCACCACCGCCACCACCAGTAAATTATCCACCCATCCACTCATAGCCACCCAATTATGTAATCTCTCATTCATCCACTCATTCACTACCACTAAATTATTTACTCATTCACCCACTCAGCACCACCCACTGTATCACCTTTCACTCCACCCGCCCACCAACACCTGTCAGCCCACCCTCACATTAGCACCCAACACATGATTGATTGTCTCATCTACCCACCCACCACCACCAAATTATTCACTCTCTCACTACTGCTGTATAATTTTCCACACACTCCCCACCACCATCCATCACACTGTACAATCTTTCACCCACACACCCACCGCCACCGGATAACCCGCATATTCATCTACCCACCATCAACCACAAAGTAGTTCTCAGCTACTGACACTCTCTTACCACGAACGAACTGCCCACTATATTCTTTCTCGTCCACTTATTCACCCACCATCAGCACTGGTTCTTCAGCCCTCTCATCACCACCCACCACCACCAAACTCTCCACCCCATATTACTCACCACCGTCACAAACATACTGACAACCAACTGATAGTCACCCATCCATCAGTTACCCAGCCAGGCACCCATGGCACCACCACCACCGGACTGTTCTCCTACTCACCAGCTCAGCACAACTCACCATAATGTCTTGCAGTCAACTTATCACAACCGACAAACTGCCCACCGACTGAACACCACCAACAAATTGCCCATCATCCAGTGTATACGTTCCCACTCATCCACCTGCCACAACCAACTACACTATACTACCTCTTACTTCTCACCACTAACCAACCCACCACAACTCATTATTTTGCTTCCACACGCCTACCCACCAGCATCCTCTGTTTTACCTTCATCCACCCACTACAACATTATTCACCAATTCACCCACCCAGCACTACCCACCACATCACCTCAACAACACCCACCCATTTCCAACTTACCAATAGTGGTTCTAATCACCAAACTGCCCCTCTATTGCCATCCCATTACTTTGTTTGCTAGAAGAACAACGCCCACATTAAAATATCGCTAATCAGATTTATAAAGATATTTCCAACTGCTGAATCGACGTAAATCTACTCACAGTACAACACCTAGCGATATTTCCGCCTCACTCAGAAATTGCGTTGTATCCACTTTCTTTATTGCCATCAAATTGTCCACCATCATTTACCGCTTTTCCCCCGTCCCCTCCC
>JAGKTI010012899.1:0-23862 GCA_018397915.1 Birgus latro
CAACCATCCCTTGGATTACAAACCTTCACCAACTCAATCCAATTGGAGCACCTTAATTACCAGGCACCATAATTTGGTTATATGGTTACCACTCAGCATAGTAAATGGTTTCCTGGTGTACATGAAACCATTTGGCTTGTCAGTCAGTGTAGAGTCACCCACACGCAGAACGATGAGGAAAGAATGAAGGAAAGGAAGACAGAAGAGAGAGTGTAAAGTCATCCGTAGGCAGAAGAACGAGGAAAGAATGAAGGAAAGAAAGACAGAAGAGGATGGAAGGAAAGAAGGATGGAGGAGAGAAGAGGGCAGACACCTGAGAGCAGCACTAAATCAACTGACTGGATGGTGAGGCCCCCACCTACCACAAAGAACCACATGCAAAATTAAAATGACTCTTGGGCATTCAACATGTTACTGAGATGAAACATACCTGTGGATTAACATAATATGGACATAAAGAGCTAAAGCTTGAGAGTCCCTATGTGGGGCACTGTACAACACTGAATGTGAAGAGGACAGCCCCTCGGTAAACCAAGAATAACATGGGATGAGGTCCTGAGATGGGACTAAGGTTTGTTACATGCTTAACCCACAAACTTTTTTGATGAGTTATCTGACCCGGGAGTATAATTATGATCGATGCTTTTACATGACAACTGTTAACTTATGAAATTCTGGTTGCTGGTATGAGTGTTTCAGGAGAGAATTATTAAGAACATAAATGTTCTTCATGTTTAACAAGGAAGCTGATGCCGCAACAAGAACACCGAAGTGACTCACAAATATCTTGGTCTGCTGGATGACAGCATTGTTGTCGGCCACCACCCACTCCACCTGGATCTGGCTGGTACCAATGGCCCTCACTCGCGTCAGATTCACTTCAGGTTTTCCTGTGGTCATGTTAACACATGATGCACTATGTTAAAATAGCTGGTAAAAACACTGATACCATACTTTTTTTTGTTTTACATCCTATAACAAACATGCTAGGACTGTTTTTGCCATCATCCTAATCCAGATTTTAATTAAGTTTGCTATCACCAGACAGTTTTATGCAGCTCGAAAGCAGACAATCAGCAATCATTTGGAAAGTTAGTATAATTGGTTAGTAGGGTGCAGACTTTCATCATTATCATGAACCCTTATGTAGCCTAAAAGATGGGTTGTGGCAGAATCCAAAAAAGGCAATGAGAAAGTAAGACAGTGGGAGAACTATCAACAGTATGCCAAGTGAAAGAGGCCACACATTCAATCACATACATCATTCTGGTCCCTGGGAACTCTGGCTTCATGTCACTCACTACAATATATACTGTCGTCATTGTAATTTGGGGATGTGGTAAAATCACCATAAAATTCATAACTTTTTTCCATACAACAGGCAATGTCAGTTGGCGGAAGATGGCACTGTAGATTTAAAGGTGGGAATCTTGCTTTAAATGGGCAATTTGTCTTCAGTTTACTTCTGATTCAAGAGCAAAAACAAAGAAAAATGGCAACTTAACAAGAATAGACTATAGTCTTCTTGCTGTGGCCAGGCCCATTTGGACATGAATCTAGTGGACTACAGGCTGACGTTGCTATTTCCTGCAGTCCACCATTTCCTCCTGGGAGACAGGGAGGGAGTTTGAGAGATGTATGTACAATCAGGGAGCTCTGCTGTCCAATTATATCAGTGCCACCATGTGAAGGTGTATAGCTTGCTACAAAAGCTAATACGACAGAAGCCAGTACTATGGTCAACTCACCCTGAACAATAAGAATGGGTGTGCCTGAGTGGTCTCCATTGCCTAATGCATTTGAGGCAACACATTCATATGTCCCATTATCCTTTAGGGTTGCATTGTCAATGATTAAGTCTGACAAGTGCAGCTGTGATTCCTGGTGTGTCTCCATGCTGTACCTGTAGATATAATTAACTCTTTCATAATCAGAATAGCCTAATTCTAGTATTCTCTATCAGTTAGTGTTAAATTACTGTATTTCTTCTTGTTTGTTACTGACATATTCTTTACCTTATTTGTAATCATTTTTCCATAAACTAACTTTCCTACAACACTAACTACACCAAAGTAGCTAATCTCTGTACTCACTTCAATCTCCTCAATGTATCTATACTGCAAAAAAATATAAGTTTGTACTGGAGAGCATAGTCAGAACCTTACACACTTCAAGATAACATACCCTTTAACTTTATCAAGGAAATTCTTGCCCTTGAGCCAGTGAACCTCAGGGAGTGGAGATGCAGCAAAGGTGCAGGACAACCATGCTTTTTCTCCCACCTGTACTGTTGCATTGCGTGCCTCACGAAGCAGTGGGCTCGCTGCAGCAGGGAAAGGATGCATACTGTACATTACAACTCATTTTTCCTGGCCTGATGAAAATTCCTTTTGGTTCAGCTGGTGGCTAAGTACAGCTGGACTAGAGAGTTGGTTTGACTAGTAATTACGGAGGCTCATTTCTACATCATATCTAAGGGTCATCAAAATTAATGCAACCACACTCGGTATGCCCAACAATCTTGTCAAGAATTTTAAGTCTATACTTATTATTTAAAGACAAAAACAGTGAGAAAAAGGGGAAAAAAAGGCATTAATGCAACAACATTATCCTAATGCGACTGCAACATAACATTCTCATCCTATCAAATCCTATTAATGCTGCCATGCTTCTTCCTAAGGAATCACCATGTCTAATTTAGAAAGGGTTTCACATACTATGGGGGCTAATTAAGGCTATACTGTATACAGTATAACCCTTCCAGCCTGAAAGGCCTGTCTTACATTTAATAGGCTACAGCCATCTGCAAATATAGTAACATGAATAAAGTAATGGTAATGGAAAAAGGAAAATCACCTGATTGCAGAAAGTTAAACAAGGACTAATGGTACAGTATTTCAAAAGGAAAACACTGACACAAGAGCAGCCAAGCACTTACTCTGCACATGTATGGTGACATTTTTCTCTGCCACCTTATCTTTGTTGTTTTTGGTGATGGAGCAGTAGTAGTGGCCTGTCTCATGCAGGCTGATGTGTAGGATTGTAAGTCGGCTCTTGATTGCCGGCTCGTTGGTCTCTGTCTCGATGTGCCACCGGTCATCATCTGGCCTGGAGGGGGCAAAAGGAAGTAAGCTTAAGTTATGATCACTCCCCAGCCTCACAAATATATGAACGCGTGCATGGTGTGAGGGTGTTTGTTGGTGACTGGTAAAAGATCTCTGCGATCAAGTCCTTGCCATAACGCAGACTTGTTTATGTAGGGAGAGCACATGACATGAGAGGATTCTGGGTTCTCCATTTCCTTGACCTTTCTGGAAAAACAAATCTTGGATGCAATGGTAACCTGACTGTAACTGAGTTTGTAAAACTTATCCCTGATCTATGAAGGTACAGCTGCACTCAATATTTCACGCAATCACATTTCACTAACTGTATTTCACTTATGGAACTGCCCAACTTCTATCAAATGATATTAAATTAACTGGATGGCTGGGTGGTAGGACTAAAGAAAGGAGGAACTGATGGACTGATAAACAAACAGTTAAATGCAAGGAAAGATGGGACAGCTAACAGATGGAGGAATTGATGGACAGAAGGATATATGAATGAATGCAACGATGGATGGATGGACTAAGAAAGGAAGAATTAATGGACATGAGGATAAATGAACGGATGTAAGGATGAATGGACAAATTAATGACAGGAGGGGCTGATGGACAGAAAGACAAGTGAATGGATGCAGGGATGGATAAAAGAACTCATGAAAACAAGAACTGACAGACAGATGGATAAATGAATAGGTGCAAGGATGGATAGAAAGATCAATGAAAAGAATAGCTAATGGCCACAAAAGAAAACAAAAGGATGCAATGAAGGATTTTTATATCAGAATATGTACGTTATGTTGCGGTGCCCATGACGCCACTGCAGCAGGTCTCCCCGGCCCCGGCACGAGAGGGTGACGTTGCTGCCCGCCACTGGTTCTGTCCCACCACCTTCCACTGACACATCACGCACCACCTGGCTCCCTGTGAATGCACCAACATACCATATTTGGCTGGAAGAACTACTGTCCATCATTTGTTAAAGTGTTTACAATGGACACACAACAACTTCAACCCAACTTGGATCCTAATGTCTGTTGGATCTGGCTATGCAATAAACAACTTTTCCAGAGAATTCTTCTCAACTATAGGCCTACATGGTACTGAGCTGTGATATCAGAGCACACCACACTCAGTCATCATCAGCAGCCTGACCTTTCCCACCTAATGACAAGAAGAGGTAGAATCCCCCAAAGAATGATAGGAAAAGCATGAAAGTGGGAAAATTATCAACAAAATGTGCACTGAGATGGGCTGGACAATCAATCAAGCCACCACAATCCTGGCTCTAACTCAAGGGCCTAACCATCTACATGTATTTTGTTAGCCTACTGAGAAAACTTGAGGAAGCCTGTGGTATCTTAAAAAGAAGGAATGAGTACAAGCAGTCCTCACTATAAATTCCAGATGTACTCTAAAACACCACAACTTTTCATAATACTGGTAACTTGCTGTATATGTAAATGTGAAAATTTACTGGGCATCTTTTAAAATTTACCCTCGTCTTACCAGTAAAAAGCAGAACTTATAAAAAAAAAGGACTTGTGTAATTACTGTCAACCAACCTGTGGGGTGTGTGAGTGGTGCAAGAAACAGCAGTAGTGGCAGCAGGTGTGTGGCCATTCTGATGCCTGCGCTGCCCCTCTCCAGCAGTACTACTGTGGTCTCTACAACAACAAACAAGTAACATTTCTCAATATTGGACAACACTACACTATTTTCTTCCTGAACTTCTTACACCTTACTTAACCACTTCAATCCAACAATGTATTTTTCATCCTAATCAGGCAGTCACCATATGATTACAACTGACCTAGGAAGGGTCTTTTTGTAGTGAAGGGGTAAATCAAAGTTCTATCTAACCCTCCACTTTGGTAAATCTCCTGAGAGGCAGTGGGAAGCATACGAATAACATTAGTAATACTGTACTGGTAACTATATCCTCAAATTAAAGGGGTTAAACTGTGTGGCTCAGTGTGAGATCCTTCACAAATAAAGCTAAATACCGGTAACTGAGGAAAAAGACTGGCAAGGGTTTTAACTCTACGAAAATTCTGTTAACAGCAAGTTTAATACAGCTAAATACCGGTAACTGAGGAAAAAGACTGGCAAGGGTTTTAACTCTAGGAAAATTCTGTTAACAGCAAGTTCCCGACTTACTTTATACTGAAGGTTAATTTTACATTACAGTACCCGATTGGTAGCTACAAGATTAGAACCAGAATATTAATCATTTGAGTCTGGCCACAGCCTTTCACTTCTTGTGACTGCCAGATAGGCTACAGTACTGTACTTTACTTCAGCTTAAGGGCAACTCCTGGGTATATCTAACCTTCGCAGTAAAAACACCTGAGTTAGAATAAAATAGAAACTACCAGTACATTATTGGATTAAAGGAGTTAAGAACATGGGCAACTAACAATACCACCCACAACTGTTGTTGAAAACAACATCAGGTTGGTAGAGTACCTCTATTGTGTGGGTCTATAATCCTTGTCAAATACAGGTCTAAAAGATGTGTGACTATCACACCATTGTGCCCTTTTTTATTTTAGAGCTGTACTTCACAACCAATCAACGCCCATACAATAACAGTGCTTTACCAGCTTGTCATATCCACAAACAACAAGTCAACCACCATCATGACTGGGATAGCATAAGCTCACTACCACTCCCACAATAATAGGTTGGGAGGTATAGATCTGAAAGGAAAAATGTCATACCGTCCTGTACTGGTGTGATGACCACCAATAATTCTGACTCAGAGTAGCAAGGTGGGCTAAAAGCCCTCACGACAGAGCTGCTTTATCAACCGGAAGGTATATGTAACTTGTTATTTTGACACAAAACACTTGTTGGCATTACTGCTGTCAGATCTTAAAAAACTGTTAAAATGGACTCAAAACTAGTTGCTAACTTTTAATGAATGTACATCCAAGTGATGCAAATAAAGAGAAGGAATCTTGCATTTCACTATGATATGAACACTCACTAGCAAATGACACAAAGGCACAATAATACAGGCATCACTGTAATTACGTACTTATATCCCATCATCTGCTCATATACAGTATTACAATACCGGTATCTCCAAAGTACTAGTAGCAGCAAATGTTACTTTCATACTGGACAGGATCAAGGGAGCTTTTATGTGGGTGGACTCTGTTTGTGGGCCCTTACAAAACCCTGATTCATTCACATATGGTACAGTATGGTATGGAGTTGCTGTATGCAGTGCAGTGCAGGCTTTGCCATCTTACATCAAGTGAGATACTAATAAATTTGAAAGGGGCAAAAGATGAGGTACTATGCTAGTATAAACTACAGTATGAAGAGAGGATTAATGTGAATTCTCTCTGTGAAGACTACATCTATCTATCTATCTACTGACAGACGCCTCAATCCCGCACAGGGTGGCCACAAACATATCGCCTCCATGTCGCTCTGTCCCCCGCCATTTCACTACCCCGCTCCCAACTCACACCCCCCTCTCTCATGTACACCTCTCCACTCCATCCCTCCATCTAATCCTCAGCCTCCCCCTCCCTCTCACACCCCCCACCTCACTCACATACACTCTCCTTGTCAGTCTTTCACTCTCCACATGCCCAAACCACCCTAACGTGTTTCTCCTAAAGCTTCCAATCACGTCCACAACCACACGACAACGCTCCTTCACTTCCTCATTTATTAGTCTGTCTCTCCATGTGACTCCACAAGCTCCTCTCAAATAACTCATTTCCACTGCTCTCACTCTTGACTTCTGTCCTTCCAACAGGGTCCAAGCTTCACTTCCATATGTTAGAGCTGGTATTACAATACTTGTTAGAGTTGGTATCACAATACTGTTATGTAACGACTTTTTCACTTCCATGCTCACCTCCCTCTTTCTTATCACTGCTTTCAACGAACCAGCAACCTTCCTTCCCTGCTGCACCATTTTAAGCACTTTACCCTCCAGACTTCCATCCTTACTCATCACACTACCCAAGTACTTAATTGCACTCACATTCTCCATATTCTCCCCATCCAGTCTCACTGTACATTCACTGGCTTCACTTCTCTCGAAGACCATCACTTTTCTCTACAGTCACCTTTAGATTCCGTTTCTTACACAGTCTCCCAAACTCATCTACCAAGCCTTGCAGCTCCCCTTTATCTTCACTCAACAACACTGTATCATCTGCAAACAACAGTACAGAGAGTTTCCAAAAACTGTCCTCTCTCACTAGGGCCGCTCCAACATTCACTGCCCGACCTTGTATCTCTTTTATAACCCCATCCATGTACAGACTGAACAGCCATGGAGACATGACACATCCTTGTTTCAATCCAACCTTCAAATGGAAAGATTCACTCAGTTTGCCATCCACACGCACTGCAGCCTTAGCATCCTCATACATACTCTTCACTGCCTTCAACAACTTCCCATCCACTCCATATATTTTTAATACTTTCCACAATCCTTGTCTATCTACCCTGTCATATGCTTTCTCCAGATCCATGAAGGCTGCATACAACTTCTTCCCCTTCTCTAGAAACTTTTCCACTACATATTTAGGTTTAATAATGAGGGATGGGTACACAAGACTAAAGTATGCAAACAAATATTTCAGAAGGTATGGTATTTAAAATTATTACTAAACTGCTCATAATATCCACATACAAACATATACACTATGAACACAGGCAAATTAACTGAGGGGTGAACTACCCTTCGTTCACTAGATCTAATGGAAACTAATAAGGTATGATAAAAAGGGTAAACATGAAATATTTTCATGCTTACTGCAGTCTTGTATACCCACCTCTAATTATTAAACTAAAGCATGTAAACAGACTTCACTCTAACAGAAAGAATAAGCCTTACGGCCAGAGATTTGTTATTTAAAGTCAGACTAAAATGGTGGTACAAATGTATTTTGCAATTAAAACTGCCAATTTAGTGTTAATTCAGTCATTCCTGTGTCTACTTGGTAACAGACTGCTGATTCAGTAATTCATCACACTGCAGTAGGCCTACTGGTGACAAAATTTGGTTTCTGGAACAATATAAATACAATTCATCATCAATAAACTAGGATTTGTTGGAAATTTCACTAAATCTGTTATTTTTTTGGGACTATATATTAAATGTACAAAGTTTCATTTACTTTCACCCCTGTCACTCATACAAGCCTAACCAGAAGTTGGTCAAGTTGCAGAAAGGGCCTATATCTACATTTGGCCAGTGTTAAGCATTTGGTTGCAGTTTCCATTTCACTGTCACATTTCTTCATGTGAGCCTGGAGACACCATGCCACTAACATGAACTAATAAACTCCTTAATTGTCAATCCAAGTGCCTTCCTTCTCACCTGGCACTAGCTGGCACAAACTTCGGCACTGATGACACTAAGCACTTCCATTTTCGCGACAGAACTTGAAGATACAAGGGTGTGTGGGTATCCAAGGTTATGGTATACACTTGAACTAGTGAAGGGCAGCGGGGGCGAGGGTGGGGAGTGTGTCCTTGTCGGGGATAATCTTTGACTCACTCCCACTCTGACACAACCCAAGAGAGGCGTCAAGCCTCCACGCGATCCTTTACCCATTTATTCACTCACCAACACTCTAACTCCATTGTTTTACTTTCTTATGGATTCTACTCACCTTTATCTTCATTTCATACGCATTAAGATGAGGTTTAAACGCGTAACTCAAATAAAACTACGTAAAAAGAGAGTTTGTTTACGGTGTAACAGAAGAGACAACAACAACGCTGTGCATCCACTACGGCACCTGGCGGCGGCCGGCCACACCACTGGGGCGGCGCCAGGCCACACTCACTCCTTAAAATTACTCACCTAAACCTGTCTTCTCAGCTACCCTGTAGTTTTAGCCATGCGTACGTTTCTGTCGACACAAAGGACATATGGTAAAGAGCAGAATTAAACACCAAAGATATACTACGAAAAGTTTGAACTGTGTAAACAAGGCAGATGTTAACATTTCTGTCTGACCTGCATTATTAACCAACTTCAACTGCTCCTTAGCATATTCGAACACCTATAGATAAGACTCAAGAATATATATGCTGTACCAGTCATCTTGACTGTCGTTTCACAAATACATAATTCTTTGCGATATATGCAGAACTTTCTGCAAGAGGCTTGGCCTGAAAGTTGGCTTGGATGATTTTTTTCCCCTCGGTTTTACAGGTGACTTTACGATATATATATATATATAATGGTGGTAGGTGGGGGTGCTCACCATCCACTCACTCGATGTAGCGCTGTTTTGGGTATCTGCCCTTTCCTCCCATCCTTCCTTCCTCTTTCTTTTCACTTGCTTCTGTCTATGGGTGACTTTACATTCCCTCTTCTGTCTTTCCTTCATTCTTTCCTCTTCTTTCTGCCTATAGGTGGCTCTACACTGAGTGAAAAGCCAAATGGTTTCCTGTATACCAGGAAACCATTTACCATGCTGGGTGGTAACCATATAACCAAATTATAGCACCTGGTGGTTTAGTGGGTAATTAACCCGCCGAGTCCCGACCGGTTTTTTACCCAGCCTACCCCCAGATCCCGACCGATTTTCGGCTTTTTGTTTTTTGGCTGAAACCTTCGCTTTTGGTGAGAAACATCGAAAATTCATAGTGAAATCGCGATCCTGAGGTTAAAAAAATGTTGATACAGTTGTCACTCAACCTTACGTTTTCCTTCTTTTTCAGGGTACCTGGATAAGAAAACGAACTATGGAAGGGTTGACTAATTCAAGCCACTTTAAATTACGTATTTATTTCATTTATTTGGTACGAATTTATTTGTAGTAAAAGTCTATAATGGTTTTCACACAATAATATAGGCGTTTATAAGCATTGTTCACTTACCCAAAACCCTAGTATATGGCACCTTCCTTTATGACATAACCATCTCATCACTTCTGTTTGTTTCTACCTCTAGCTTCTTTGTCATCCACCTCAGGAATCACTTTCACCGTGAATTTCGTCATTAGAGAAACCGTGGGGCAACATACCTCGACTGGCTAGGTTGCTGCTAACAGTGAATTGCCCAGTGTGAGGGGGGGTTAGGAGGGGCCAGGCATTATCCCCCCTTGACAGCAGGTAGAGGAAGGTCTCCCACATATGCCTACCAGAAATCACCCGCGAATGTTGAAAATGTGCACACAATGGGCCTTGCAATTGAGTGACGTATACACCATACGTCGTTGAGTCTGTCCTCAGAAAAAAGTGGCGACGTACACCGTACGTCGATGGGACTGGGACTCGGTGGGTTAAGCAGCTCCAATTGGACTGAGCCTGTGTAGGTTTATATCCATGGGGTGGTTGGAGTTTATTGCTTATGTAATGCCACTCAGGGATGTGTGAGGCTGGTCACTCTCATCTTAAAATGTCAGGACCAACTTGCCTAACCCCGGGCTCCTCCGCTCCTCATGGGACAACATAGGATTGGGTGATGGATGGACGATGGAATATATACACACACCACACACACAGAGAGAGAGAGAGAGAGAGAGATACATAAAGACAGAGACAGAGAAATAAAGGAAGTACGTGCCGCTTTCTCAAGCCTAGCTTCTCATTAAACACATAAAACATATCGACCATGCAACAATATAGCAGTTCGTCATACCAGCATGGCACAGGGCATAAGTTTCCTGCCTACTGAACTCCAATAACTGAGATGCAAAACACTGACTTGGTCAAAAACAACTACCTACCTACATTCAGCGTTGTGAAGACAGCAGGGTCACATGTATGGCATTGGCCAGCACCAAGTCAGCAGGATTAACTGCAGAGCCAGCAGTAACCAGCCACACATTCCTACCAGCCTGTTTTTTACTTGTTGCTTTGCTTCCTAACCAGTTACTTCAATCCATGCCAAGGAAGCTCATGTCCTACACACCCTGAAAGATATATACAGTATATGATGAATCCATGCACAAGTTAAAACTTACATCCTTGCCTCACTTATAAACCCAGTTTTAATGATGACTGTGCAGATTTCAATACTGGTATCTTTAAATCTAGCAATCTGAGGATCAGATACCAGGCAGTAGCTTGTGGAGTGGCTGAGTTCACTATCTGCTGCTGAGTCTGCACTAAATGTGGTGCATGGCATGGTTTCTTCCATTTAAAAACTTGTGCAGGCAAGCAAAACTGATTCTGGTGAACATCAAGTATTATAGTACACTATGTTACAGTACACACTGATTGAAAGTTGACATTATCCTGTGATCTTGGCCTTTAACTTGTTGCTCTCAAATTGAATTCCTTCATTCTTGGCTTACCCTTGAACTTCTCAACAAGTATGGCCAACGTCAGATCAAATCTGTTTAAGTTGGCCTTGCCACGTGGCCTTGATATTGAACTTATTGTTCTAAAAATAATAGGTGAATCCCTTCCCAGACTCAGTACTTCTACCAAGTTTGCTCAAGATTAGATAAATACTGTTTTATTTTTGTTCACACAGACACACATGGGTCAAACTATGACCTTGTCATTTCTCCTTGGTCTTTGATTATTCTCTAAATCAATTCCTTTGGCCCTTCCACTAAGTTTGGTCGAAATCGGGTTAAAAGTGTATAAGTTGCCCCTACATGTGACTGACCTTTGACTTACAGTATTGTTCCCCCAAAAGGCTAATCTCTTGGAAGACGCACAAGCCATTTTACCATTTGGTTAAAATTGTATAAAAACTGAAAATGCTATTACACTACAACTCTGCCTCTTATAATACAGTACTTACATACAATTCTGTCCTTTAATGACATACCTAGTCAGTCAGTGACAGGTTAAGATGTTGAGATGTCTGTCGGCATATACAGTAAGTGGATAATGTCTCCAGAACATTTGTGTTCAATCAAATACTTAACTCAAAATCATTTATCGCACCAAAAAAGATCAGGTGGGTAAAATGACAAAGATTTCACACTTTCCCCACCAATCTTCATGACTGCAAAACCAAACAATTTGTTAAAAGTCTGTATCTAGATTTTTTTTTTTGGGGGGGAGGGGGGGAGGTACTGCCAGCTGATACAATGTTATGCCTATAGTAAGGGTTGAACCTAAGGATTTTAAGCTGCATTATTGTACAGGATACTATCCCTGGAAATTGCCACTGGAGGAGTCACAGTGCTAATGGAAAAAATAGCCCCCTCATCAGGAAAAGTTGTTTATTACGAAGATACAACAGTCTTGGTCTGACCTAGTCCCTCGTCACTATAATAATACCTGAACAGGGTCCACGTCTGGGAGGAGGGAGAGGGCAGGGAGGGTCCAGTACTTCCTTATCTTCTGATGACAGCACATTACCAGAACAGTTAAATTCATACATGAAAACAGGAAAACATGTACTGGGTATTCTTTACTACAGTTCTATTTATTGGTATTAGCCATCTGTACTAAAAATATACAAATAACTTTTTCCCTTCTGCTAGTCTGGAAAAATATATGGGATAACTATTTAAAAAAAAAGGGGGGGGGAGGGGCATTTGAATCCCAAGGATTCCCCTTCCCCAGATTTGTCACTGCTGGTTAAGTGATTACCTCCAAAAAACTACTGGTACTACTCACATCCAGTTGGAGTGCCTAACTCACTAATCTACACTACAAGGCATCCATTTACTGGTTACATAGCTGCATCTCAATGCAGTAAATGGCTTCTTATTATTCATGCCTTTGAAATTCAGTACTGCTTCCACTACATACAATATTACCAAAACATCACTTAGACTAGCTTTTATTAAATTAAGATTGAGAGATAATACCGCTTAAAATCTAGTGTGAGAGTCCTAGCTTTGACTTTATTTACCTGTGGCCATGAATTCCGTCCAATAGTGATGCTTATGTGGTTAGTTAATGCATAGACTTAATTCATCATCATCATCATCCGGACCTCCTTTCCTACCCTAGGGCACGGTGAGGAGTAGCAACGTCCAGACAGCCCAGATTTGCCCAATCCAATGGGCCACGCTTCCATTCACTCATCATTCAAGGCCCCATAATCTAGGCTATCGGATACGCCAAAAACATTCACCATGTTTTGTAACTTCACACACACACGTATCCGATAGACTTAATTACTACCCATAAATGAAAATTCTCTCTCTCTCTCTCTGTGGAAGAGAAAAAAACATCAATGATTAGTTTAAATATTTTTTGGCTCATTATCAATGAATAACACTAACATTCTCATTTTTTCTTTTTTGGAGTTATTCTTTACCATTTAACATTGTACAATATTATTATACTGCTAAGGTAAGCCAGGCCTAAAACATACCGAAGTATGCTAGAGCTTTACCTCAGTTTTCACTGTAATTGGGGTCTATAAAGACCACGCTGCCCAGGGGCAAAGCAGGTATCCTCTATTTGACTCAGTGGTAACGTGCATGTGTATAGAGCACGAGGGCCTGAGATCAAATCTCGGTCAGACCAGTGATTAATTTGTTCAGTTCAGTAATTACATCACTGCTTATGGATCAACTGCCAGCCATTCATTCACTGAGAAGGCAGAAGAATATTGTGTTATACTGCCACTGTTTCTATTCACTCTCTACTCTTATTACTGGCTGAAAGGAACCCATTGAGAGGGTTTCACAATGGACAAAGACTTATTTGTACTTGGATGTTTCTACACCCCATGAGTTAGTTTCACTGCAAACTGCTCTTTGTGTAGTCTAGCAATGCTTCAAACTACCACTTTACACTGGACAACGGGTCTTTGTCTGTTGAGAAACTGTGGCTACATCTCCTTTCACCCAAGGGAAGAATTATGAAGTGAGGAGCAACTTTAGCTTGTGAATGTACACCAAGGCAGGACCACACATATCTGTCAGTTGCTGTACTTACATTTCTGTAATGTTTTTTAAGTTGTATGATTTCCTTATTTAAAAATTACACCCACTACAGTTTCACTGTCATCATCTATTATACCTCCTACTTAAACAGGTTAAAGAGAGGCCATCAACAAAACTACCAAGTAATAAGAACACACAGGTTGTCAGTAATGATCACTGTATAAGAACCAGTTCATCTAGCATATATGCTTTATGTATTCAAGCTGGGGATGTTAGTTTCACAAAATCCTTGCTACCTCCCAAAAAATTTATTCAGCTTGGGGCCCTGTTCAACTTGAAGGATTGGATACAGATCTTATTAACTCTTTCACCATTACAGACCTCTTCTAAACTGGAAATAAAATAATATGGGAGGATTAAGAAGAAGAAAAAAAAAGTCAGCCAAATACTGTACTAAATAAACATTATATATATAATGAGCAGTTGGAACTGTATTCTGTCATTCACCTTCTTATTTGATGGATATCAACCTCTTCAATACAATGATGTCCACTTTATTCATTCCTGCTACATCTAGATGATCGTATTCAGCTTAGGGAGATTTTTTTTTAACTCGAGAGGTTAGATACTGCCTTTACATACCTTTTAACAACAACAGGTCTTCCCCAAGTAAAGGCAGGATTACTAAATCAACAGAACACGTCACCTGATTCAGGGTACTAAACTTGGCTTGAGTTAACACTACAAAGGTATCTACATAAAGAAAAGAAGCGTTAGTAAGCCAGCTGCTAGTGTATCGTAGTATTACACTCACAAACCATTACGATTTTTCCTGTAGGTCACTACCTCTACAATGACCTCATAATCACCTTGATAATGAATAACATGCTGAATCAGACAGATCCTGTAGTACCACATACAAAAGTTTGCCAACAACCTCAGTCAGAACTGTGTCCTGCCTTCGTATTTCTCATTCCTGCCTGAATATCAGAAGGTCTCCTTCCTTCTCTTATCTTCTGCTGTGTGCTTCATATTACTATCACATAAAAATATTTCATGAAACACCTTACATCAGCACAGTCACCAGGGAAATATTGGCAAACTTTTGATCAAAATAGTAACTATACATTAAGTACTAACATGTCTGAGTCACTTCAGATACTGTACTAAAATGATGACACTAGCAGCATAGCAGTGAAGTGGTGTTATTTACATCTACTGGTGCTTATCTTTTGTCATAAGTTTAATCCCAGAGTTTACCCAAAGTGACCATAACTGAAAAAACACCTCCCTGAATCTACAACATACCTAATCACCACTCCAAGTCAACTTGTATGCTCCCCCACTTTTCCCACTTCATTTGCAATGGGCCTTCATAAAGTTCTCAGGCAATAAGCAGCTTCAAAATTTTTGATTTTCATGCAATACATATGATCTGCATTTGATACCACTTGTGTATTGTTCTTACCACACAGCTAGGATCACTTAGGCAACTGCAGAAATTAAATAACAAGAGCACCCACAAATTTATTTCATCAGAAGATTGTTATGAGGTTGTAATATGGTGGGTAGTGGTCTGGATGAAGCATAGTTGTCCCAAAGCTACAAACACTTTGCTTTAAAAAATAATACACAGCTTGTCTTTATTATACACTGATCCAAAGTTCAGCCTATGTCATTTTCAAAATGCACAAGAACATTATGAAGATCCAATACAAAATACATTGGGAGGAGGGAATGGTGACAGTTGTGTCAGTGAGACCCAGAGGCTTTGTGACACCACCTTGGATAAACTCTGGACTGGGCATCAGGTAACAGGTAGTAGCAACAAAAATCATGTAATTTCTTCTGCTTCTCTCTTCACAAACTTTGATAATCAACCTATGAGCCTGCAGCAACTGACACCGAAGATTACAATATTTGGCCACAGATAAGCGTTACCAGTGTTGTTTGCTTTGGATTCACCATACTAATCTTCAAAATTCAAGGAGAGAAAAGTAATAAAGGCAACAGAACTATTGTTACCATTAGTAAAGAGCTCAGCCTAAAGCTCATCACACACCAACTAAAATGAGTGCTGGAGCTATGTTTCAGAGGGCTTAGGAAGGATTTCATATCACCTCTTCCTTTGAGATTTAATTTTTATATCACAACTTCGCATTCTCTTGAATGTTATTTACATCATCCTGAATACTTATCATAAATATCATCATCATTATGCTGAACCTTTTTCCCCACCTAAAGATGGAGTAAGTTAGGATCCAGAAAGAGGAATATTGAAAGTAGCTATGAAAGTGGGAGACCTATGCCCAGTGAAATAAGCCACACAATCATCAACATATCATTTAAGCCCCAAAACATCAAAGTGCCCTTATAAAGATGGAAGCTGGTAGGATACAAGTGGTACAAGGCCTACCTAATTGATGAAAAATAGTCTAAGGTGTATAAAATGACCACCTTAGTCTGAATCTGAGCCTGAGCCAGATCCTGACGAATCTGAGTCAGAACCAGAGTCTGAGCCGGAACCAGAACGAGAAGCCTTGCTGGGGGCTGGGGACCCACCTCGTCGGCTGTACCGACCTGATGCACCAGACTTGGCAGACCTGTGGGAGACATAACAGTTATGTTCAGAAAACTGTCATGAATCCAAACTCTGCAAATATCTCTTGTGGACTCCAAATTCATAATGTTATGGAAAAAAATTGTATAATAACTACCCCTAAGCCTGATTTTTCAAACAAAAAATAAAAGAGTACCCTAAAATGTTATCTTCCCAGTAAAAACTGAAGTCAGAACACTTACACAACTAGACATTAGACATAGCATTACCTAATCAAATAATAAAGGAACATCCACTAACCCAAATGTGTTGTCTTTCAATAAGTATTTTCACTTTCTTTTCACTTCAGGGCACTGTAAGTAACTGCCCACCTTGGCAGAAGCTAGTGCTAAATGCCTGAGAGCTATTTTAAGGATAAAGAAAGAAAAACACACACACACACACACACATACACACACACACACAAAACCATATGTTTGTGGATGTTATAGGTGCAACTCTTATCAGGCAATAATTGTAAGTAATGAGATAAAAAAAAAAAAAATCCATGAATGATATCAGTTATTTAAGTAGTCCTTATGAACCTGACATCAAAGCAGGACTGTATACCAGTATACTGTACAATACCAAAACAGGTTTACAAAAGACTTTAAATACAGTAATACTATATATTGCAGCTTACTGTAATCAGATTTCTAACGCATACAGGAAATGAAAGGTCCCCTTAAATCTCATTCCACATCTAACTACAAATTGGCAACACACAAGTATGAAGAGCCACATACACAAACACATTCTTTTCATATCCACCATATAACCTCACCTCTCAGACCTGGCTGGGGACCCACTACGTGACCTGGATCTGGACTGTGACCTAGATTTTGAACTGGCTGGGCTGCCAGACCTGGAGCGAGACTTGGACCTGGACCTGGACCTGGAGGGGGAGCGTGAAGGAGAACGGGACCTGGAGGGAGACTTGGATTTGGAGTGAGACCTGGACCGTGAGCGTGACGCTGAACGAGACTTAGATTGAGACTTTGAACGTGATTTGGAGCGACTCTTGGAACGTGATTTGGAGCGAGACTTAGAGCGTGACCTGGAGCGTGACCCAGTTGGTGAGGGGCTGCGGGAGACCCGGGATCCAGATGCAGAGCGAGAGCGAGATCTGAAAAGAGTAAAGCTGTGATGAAGACTGCCCCCACCCACCACCCCCTTTTTTTTTTTTTTTTTTTAAAATAAAATGTGTCTGACTCTGGGTATAGGCTTCACAACCTGCTCTCAAGGCCCAGTAGTCCTCCTACATACCATACACCTCTACATGTCACACAACACTAACAGATGCTAGGGGTGTGTCATACAGGACTGGTGTATTGGTATTAGCAAGAGTATTTTTACGATGTGTCGGCGGGTCTTCTGGTAGATCAGTAAAGTCTAATTTTATGAAATTCAAATCCTTAAACTGTTCCCTGCCCCAGCAGGGATTTGAACCTGGGTCCAGTAGGATTGCAGGTCACCCCTCTACCAATTGAGCCACTCCCTCGCCCTAGGCTGTATACATTATAATTGATCATATTCAGTACAGTATTGATAACTGTGCCTCTCTCTGATGTTTGTATTTCTAAAGCAGTCCATATACTTTATAACAGACTTTAATACTTCTTCCATCCATCATCCAATCCTGTGTTGCCCCATGAGAAGCATAAAAGCTTTCACAATTTATATTTTAAGCTTCACTCCATTAACTGGAGCTTGTGCACTTGTTCATTACACCCAGATTAAAATTATATTTTGTTCAACTGCAAACAATCCTAATGGTCAAAGCTTAAAAAACTTTCTTGAGTAACACCCTTTTTACTGGAGCATCTAAAAATTTTACTTAGACCAACACCTCACAATTCTGATCAGTTGGCAGAAATCCTAGTGGTCCAAGGATTAAAGATGTTGCTATGTAAAATATTCTTTTTATATCACGAAATAAAAATGCAGGCTTAGCCTTACCGACTTCCCAGCCCTTCAACTAACCTTGATTTCGATCTACTGCGTGACCTTGAGTGAGACCTGCTGCCTGAGCGTGACCTTGAACGTGACCTGCTGCCAGAGCGTGACCCGGACCTGCTGCGGGCTGGCTCCTTGCTGCGTGACCGTGACCGCTCACTACCTTCATCATCCGAACCCTTGGCACTACCTGGAGAGTATACACACAGACAAATATAGACTTGGAGAGTACAAACATAAATAATATAAACTTGCAGAGCACAAACACAGATAACAGAGACTTGGAAAGTACAAACATAGATAATATAAAAATGGAGAGTACAAACAAAGATACTGCAATACAGACTTGGAGAGTACAAACATAGATAATACATTTTTGGAAGGTATAAACACAAACAGATATAGACATGTGATGTATTATCTATTCAGCCATTATCCTTTTCTTTTTTGCTCCATCTGGATTAGTTTTATATATATATATATATATATACTGCATATATATATATATATATATACTGTATATATATATAAACACCATGTCCCCTTTTGTTGATCTATTGTCGATAAGGATGAAGGCATTGCCACTGACTAGAGGACTTAGGTTCTGGAGCGTGCAGCACTTTATGATTGAACTTGAACCTCCAACCCTTTGGTCAAAGCATTCTAACCCACTAAGTCACAGCTGCCACCACAACCAGCTAGGTGACAGGAAATGCTAACTCTCCCGGCATGGCAGCTTGCTCGGGTGCAAAGCGAACTCACACCTTCGGTCCCGAATGTGGCACTCTGCCACCGAGCCACCATAAGGTGGATGAATAAATTCCTTTTCTTTCAACACTGATACATAAGTTCATAAGTAACCTAACTCTACTTTGGTCATAACAATACTGTAAGAAACTGGAAAACAATTACCTCAACAGTATAAAAGACTCCAGCAAAACTTACTATTAATTACAACAACTGTACATAAAATGACACCCATCTGAACACACCTTCCCCCTCATTCTGCTCCACTTCCACCTCTTCCTACTCCTCATCCTCTTACTTTAATGACCACAATATGCAGAAAAACTCATTTAAACAAACTTTCCTTCACATTCTTCTTCACCATCTCTTCTTCCTATCCTCTTCCTCCTCATCATCCCCTTACTATAATCACCACAATAGACAGTACAATGGCAAACTTTTAGACGCACCTTCTTTCTCATTCTGCTCCGCCTCCATCTCTTCTTCCTCTTCCTCCTCCTCTTCCTCATCCCCAGGTGGCTCTAGCATCCTCTCCCTGAAGCGCTGAGTCTTGTGCTCCTGTGCAATGAGAGGTCTGTGACGCACCACAAGTCGGGAGTTGTTGGGCTGCTGACCTTGCTTCAGCCGACGCTTGCTCAGACGCACCCTTGGCAAACAAAATAGGTGTTACACAGTTGGTTTGGTTTCATCAGAGGGAATTGGCCTACTTTCACAACTTCAATACGGTACTAAGTTGTGCTTGCATGAAATTTGATAAGCCTTACTTGAAAGGCAGGAATGAGTCTCACTGGTTACTAGTCAGATCAACCTTCCAATCCAACTACACTTGGCTATCAAACTGAGATGAAAGGGATGAGGACAACAGTCGGCTTGGTTTCACCTGATGGAGCCGGGCCACTTCCACAACTTCAATATTAAGCTGTGGTTGCACAAAATGTGATAAGCCTTAGTTACTATCAGGTAGGAATGAGTCTCCTTGGTTACTATACTAAGTCTGTTTTACCTGATGGATATGGCTACTCCCACACCTAAAATACTAAATCATGACTTCAAAAAAAAAAATGAACCTTAATGACGAGGTAGGAACGAGCCTCTTTAGTTACTAGTGTCAAAAACCCTTCAATCTGCCTACAACTGGTCACCAAATGAGCTAAAAGAAGTTAAGGGTCTTTGTCAGGTTGGGAAAAATGCACTGCAGTGAAAGAAAATGGAGAAAAACTTATTACATTTAAAAACTACTGAAGAACTGTACACATAACATAATCATGAATATAAAAGCAGTGATAGCTAATTATTTAAGCACATACTTTTGCTGCACTAAGAAATTCATGGTGCTGTCAGCTCCTTTAAAAACACTGTGACATCCAATCTTCTAACTTCTCTGGTGAAGTTCAAGCACCTTCAATTCTTATTCAGTAAAATTCAATTCAAATCCTCATACTCTGACATACTTCATGAATATGCAAACACTTCACCTCTGAATCAGTTTGAATTTACAAATTTTCAAAATGATCCTCTCATCAGTTTTTTAGTACTTGGACAGGTAAACATGGATGAAAAGGTAGCGTCATAAACCTTCAGTGATGGGATGAAAAAGTTGTCTTAATACGACCAGTTCACCTCAAACCATCTGTCAAACAACAATACAGGCAGACTTCTTTATAATGGACACCCTCCAAAATCTCAAAATTTTCCACATAATTAGTACTGGGTGCAGAAAGTGAGAAGTGATAACTTTTGGGATAGAGGTGCAAAAGGTAGACTGAAAAAGGCCCGGGAAAAGGTCATCGAGTGTGACCTCAGGGATAAGGGACTGAATACGGAAGCTGCCAGAGATCAAACAGCATGGAGAGCCATCATTAGGTGACCAAGGCTGATGCATGGAAGTACGTTGGAGCCTTGAAAAATGAAACGAATTTGTACTGCAAACTGGGGAACTAGTAAATCAGCTTTATAAGTAGGCTATCACAGGAACTTTACTACGCAATTTTTCTGCAATTTACCATGGACTAAATACACAGCAAAAAAGAATGTCAACAGCAATATATAATGAGGACTTACTATGCCCCATTGGGTGTCAAAGCTTTGCCAGTTATATTGTACACAACATGGCACACCCACCTTGTTTCCAGCTCATTGTAATAGACACCATCATTACGAAGCACCATGAAGTAGTTTTCCTCATAACCCTTTGAAGCCTTGTTCTTCACATTCCAGTTGTACTCGCGTGCCATAAGGTAATCATACTCTTCATCATCCTGGTAATCCACCCCTTCTTCCATGTCACGCTTCCTCTTGCGCACTGTGTCTTCTGTAGGCAGGAAGTACGCCACAAACTGCTCTCCCGACTCATCCATCACACCCCTGGATCAATAACAATGTTGTAATTTTTCCTAACAATACGGCAATTTGTAGTGTACTTGTGCATTCATGCTATGGTGGTAAGGTTATAGACTACCAACAGAATGCATGAATACAGATTAAAAAAGAGTGTATGGATATAATGACAGAATGCAAGAACAATGATTAACAAAGAGTTCCTGAAACTAAGGTAATTAGTATATACAGGGAATGATCTCCTACAAAGCATGAAAAGTTCAGCTACAGCAACTTTCTGAAAATGAGATTAAGAAAAGAGTGGTGGGTAGCTATTTTAAAGTGTGAAAGAAAATACATCACTGAAGAAATTTAAAGAGTAGAGACTCATGTCATGGCCACCCTCTGTGTGGTGGCATAGTTTCCCAGATGAAGAAAAAAGTCAGCAAGACACAATGAAACAGATAAACTTCAGTTAACCAATATATGGTGGTTTCCAATGCAAATACAGCATTCTCAATAGAGCGACATTGTGATGCTGCTTAACAAAACAGAATATGAATAAGCTTCTGAGATTTATATCTTGTTTTTGTGAATATACTAACACTTGCCCTTGACAAATAGAAGGATTGTAGTGCTGGTCCTCACTGAACTAGCTGTCCAGTCTATATCTAGAGTCAGAAGGAGACACATATATGCACACACACAAACAAAAATGCTGACCTGATCATTGCCTGTGACATTTCCTCTAACTGCGCTGGCATAGGTCTACCCACAGGTGCAGGGTCAGAGTCAAAGATAACCTGAGCACATGGATATTTCCACAGGGCAAAGTCTGGGAAGATGGGCAGTTCCTCAACTGCAGTGACACCAGGCTTACTGTAGTGGGCGGTCAATGGATTCTTCACATCCCTAAATGTCTTTTCAATGGCTTCTAGCTGGCTGTCACGGTCAGTGTAAACATTTTCCTCCTGAAACCAGAAAGAATGAGGATTATTAGGACACCCAAAATTATTCATACCATACAGTAGGCGTGGAAAGTATTGACGTTTTTTTGCCGACGTCATTCTTTTTCGCGTTAAGTGAAGTAGGGTCAATACTACCCTCCCCTGTGATGCGAAATGAGCTGACGCTTTTTCAACGGGAGCTGGCAACCCTGCTTGATAGGTTTGGCACCACAGGAGCAGGCTCAGTAATGTTTGGGCAGCCACAGGAGGAGGATTGTCTCTGTGTGTGATGCACCACGAGGGCATGTTTTGACTCAAATAACACAGTTATTTGGTTACCTACCACATTCTCATCATGCCTAAAGTAACCACAAGCAAGGACAAACGTGTGGAAGTGATTACTTTATACAAAGCTGGCCACAAACTCCCATTTATTGCAAATCAAACAGGTGTTAGACTGAGGACAGTGCAGAGACTGGTGAAGCGGTTCAAGGACAGTGGGGAGGCCATTCCTCCCACTCCACTTCCCAAGCCTGGGAGACCTCGTAAGACAACCTTCAGGACCCGTCAGCTGATCTCAAGGCAAGTTAGCAAGGATCCAAGGCTAACAGCACGGGATTTAAAAGAAAAGAACCCACAGTTGCTGGCAGATGTGTCTGTCAGAAGTGTGCAGCAACTGTTGCATGACGATCTGGGCTACAGGAGTTTTTGTGCTCGTAAAAAACCACTGCTAACTGCACTTCAGAAGAAAAAGAGAGTAAATTTTTGTAAGAAATATCTTGCCTGGAGTGAGGAGCAATGGAAAACTGTGCTTTGGAGTGATGAGTCAACATTTACTGTCACTGGTACCCCTTCATCACGAGTGTACCGCAAACCAGGCAGTGACCCCCTGGATCCTAAGTACACTTCCAAGTTTGTTAAATACCCAGCCTCACTCATGGCTTGGGGCTGCTTTACATATTATGGTGTTGGTAGGTTGGTAATTCTACCTGCAAATGAAAAAGTGAACCAGAACAATTATTTGGAGCTCTTATGTGATGTTTTAAGTGACTCTTTTGATAAAACCAAGGCAAGAGTATTTATGCAAGATTCTGCCCCTGCACATGTTGCAAAGTCAGTGAAACAGTGGCTAACAGACTGTGAGGTTCCCTTTATTCGAGATTGGCCCAGAAATAGCCCATATATCAATCCCATTGAGAATTTATGGGCGCACATGAAGCGGCAGCTGCGTAGTATGGACACATCATCTTTGCCTAAACTTGAGGCTGCAGTCAAGCAGCTATGGAGCAGTTTTAGTCCGTCTGTTCTGCAAAACTACGCCATCAGTCTCCCCAGACGCCTTAAGAAGATAATAAAGGTGAAGGGGAATGCCAGTAAATACTAAATTCAATGGT
>JAGKTI010012900.1:0-10358 GCA_018397915.1 Birgus latro
TTTGGCTCTCTTTTGTATTGTTTTTGCTTTTTCTTGGAAGGAACAGTATGCAGGCCTGTGGCCTTTGGTTCCTTCTTCCTTGCATAAAAAAAAAAAAAAAGACAACAGATGACGATGGGCATGAGGTCTTGGTCGATTTCCTGGGCATCCAGGCATCCTTATGGGTGCGTATTTACAACGCGCAGCTTGAACAGTGGTTGCTAAGGGAGTGAGGAAACATGATGAGTCTCTTTCCCCTCATAGGATTGAAGAGTTGCCAATTATTTATTAATTACAAGGCTAAATACAGTTATATTACTTCATGAAATATACAAGGTGAATCGAACTTAATTTAATCTTAGTTTTAATTAAACTAAAGCCAAATAATCTCTTTTATCTTTAAAGATATATATTAAACCCACATCTGCTTTTCATCGTGAGGCTTTTCATCCTTACCACGCAGACACAGTTTAGGTCAATGGAAAATTCCTAAGTATTTACATGTATGTACAGTGTAGTTGTCCACAAGGGTTAAACACAGTAGCATTTAGTTTATTAATAATACGAATTATTAACAGAACATAATCTCTGGGTTATAAAAACCACCTGAATTAGGCATTAACGCTCTGCTGGTTTTCCTCTGCCTTTAACAGCAACAACTACTGTAAAAAGTAAAGAGTGCAAGTGCTCTGGGGAAAAATATTTCCCACAGTTTGGGGTCGGGTGAAAAGTCATATGCTGTATTATGTAATGTGACCCTTAGCCAGGAGCTCTTGCCATAGATCTCGAGAACCCTGTGCTGCAGCCCTTCTAGGTCACGCATCTTGACCCAGTTGCTCTCCACCATTCACTGTCATCTCCGGGGTAGCCGTTAACCCGTCACGTGCTGACCGATTTGCAACCTACGATACCACAAAATCCCGAGCATTTTTAGAATTTTTTTTTATTGGCTCAAACCTTCGCTTTTGGTGAGAAACATCGAAAATTCATAGAGAAATCGCGATCCTGTGTTTAAAACTGTTGATACAGGTGTCATGCAAGCTTACGTTTTCCTTCTTTTTCAGGGTACCTGGCTAAAGAAAACAAACTATGGAAGGGTTAACTAATTCAAGCCACTTTCAGTTACGTATTTATTTATGTATTTGGTACGAATTTATGTGTAGTAACAGACTATATTGGTTTTAACACATTTATATAGGCAATAGAAGCATTGTTCAGTCACCAAACACATCCACATATGGCACCTTCCTTTATGACATTACCACCTCATCACTTCTTTTGTTTCTTGCTCTAGCTTTTTTATTTCTTTGTCCTCCACCTCAGGAATCACTTTCACCGTGAATTTCATCATTGGAGAGACCGTGGGGCAACATACCTTTACTGGCCAGCTTACTGCTAATAGGTGAATTGGCCAGTGTGGGGGGGAGGGGGGTTAGGTGAGTCCAGGCAGTATCCCTGCTTGACAGCAGGTAGAGGAAGGTCTCCCACATATGCCTACCAAAAATCACCCATAAAACTTGAAAATTGTGCAAATTATGACCTTTGCAATTGCGCGACGTACCCATACGTCGATGGGTGTAGCTGTGACAAAACATCGCGATGTACCTGTACGTCGATGGGATTCCACGGGTTAACTCAAGGGGCACCAATTTATTAATAGTTTTCATACTGAGATGTCCCCTACACTTAATATTTACAAGTCTCAGCATCCCCTCTGAATCTAGATGTGTCGAGATCACTTTAGCTTATGGCCACTGGGATCTTGGTTGTATATTTACAAGTCTCAGCATCCCCTCTGAATCTGGATGTGTCAAGATCAATTTTACTTATGACCACTGGGATCTTGGTTGTTCTGTTTTCACTAAGACCACATCTCCTATGATTATAACTGATTTGTTGCTGGCAGCCTGAGCCCCATAAAATTTTTCTCTTAGGCTCAAAAGATATTTGTTCCAATGTCTATTCCAGATATCCAGTAACCTTTTCAGACGTTGGTATCCCTCGTGCAGATGTTGTTCTAGTTCATTATTTCTGTTGTAGGATCATTTACTTCCTCCTGGACATCCTCACAAGGCACCAGATGAAGCTTTCAGCCATACAACATATTAGCCAGTGCCAGTGCTTCAATTGCAATGCTAGAATCATCCAGATAGGTTAACGGTCTATCATTAATCCCAGCCTCAATTTCAGTTATCACCATTCTAAGTTCCTCTCTGGTGATCTTATAGTTCTGTGTAAAGTTTTCCTTAGGCAGTTCTTTACTATTCCAATCATTCATTCTGTAATTCCATTTTGCCTTGGTGCTCTTGGAGCTATGAACTGCCAGATACAATTTCAGATTCCAAGTGCTGACTTAACCTTTGGGTTATTCTTGTTCAAAAGTAGCGGTGCTGCTCCAACAAAATTGGTTCCGTTGTCGCTTATTAATTTGGTAGGACAAGACCTTCTAGGAGCAAATCTTCTAAATACGTTCAGGAATGTCTCTGAACTTAAGTCATCTGCCATTTCTAGATGGATTTCCCTAGTGTAAGGGCAAGTAAACAAACATATCTATACTTTATGGGGAGTTCCCTCTCCTGTAACGGTTATAGCCCCTGCGTAATCAACTCCAATTACAGTAAAACCTCGATATAATGGACTTCAATAGACCGGAATTCGCTTTTATCAGACTCGAGGAGCTACCGGACTAAACTCCTATATATCGGAAAAAGTCCAATAAAGCCAGAAAGCAGTCCGGACTGCATGGCCACTTCAGCTATGTTCACCACAATAAGACAAGTAAAAGACATGTTTTTCAGTGCACAGTACAGTATTATAATGCCATTTGATTGGACTAAACTCCTATATATCGGAAAAAGTCCAATAAAGCCAGAAAGCAGTCCAGACTGCATGACCACTTCAGCTATGTTCACCACAATAAGACAAGTAAAAGACATGTTTTTCAGTGCACAGTACAGTATTATTATGCCATTTGATTAATGTAGTACAATACTGCAATGGTGGTGAAAACCACTGATGCAATCCGGACTAATGTCTGATGTATCGGAAAAAGTCCGGATTAGCAGGGGTAAGTCCGGATGTCACTTTTATCGGAATTTCGCATTTTTCGGACTGGCTTGGGCCCCAATTAGTCCACTATAGTGAGGTCTTACTGTACTTTGAAGAGCCGACTTACATTTACCCTATCCTTTGTTAAAGCAGGTGGTCCTGGGCAGTCATATGGCCATTGCTCATACCTCCTGCACACAATGCAACCTTTTGAGATATTTCTTATGACCTGTCTACCCTTAGGGATCCAATACCTTTCCCGGATTCAGGCCAAAGTCTGCGGCACACCTCTGTGAAGAGTTAAATCATGGGCTTCTTTAATAATTAACTGTACAAAATAATCATTCTTGGGTAACAGTATAGGATGTCTAGTTTGGAGAGGCAAATCAGCCTTTCTTTTTCAGCCACGGCATCTAATTAGACCCTTTCCGTCTAAGAACAATCCTAAATCTCTTATCAGCTTATTCTTGTTACCAGTTCCTTGGCCTATCTATCTATCTATCTATTGCCAGACGCCTCAATCCTGCACAGGGTGGCCACAAACAAATCGCCTCCATGTCACTCTGTCCCCTGCCATTTCACTACCATGCTCCCAACTCACACACCCTCTCTCTCATATACCTCTCCACTCCATCCCTCCACCTCATCCTAGGCCTCCCCCTCCCTCTCGTCCCCTCCACCTCACTCACATACACTCTTCTCGTCAGTCTTTCACTCTCCATCCTCTCCACATGCCCAAACCACCTTAACGTGCTTCTCCTAACGCTTCCCATCACGTCCTCAACCACACCACAACGCTCCTTCACTTCCTCATTTGTTAGTCTGTCTCTCCATGTGACCCCACATGCTCCTCTCAAATAACTCATTTCCACTGCTCTCACTCTTGACTTCTGTCCTTCCAAGAGGGTCCAAGCTTCACTTCCATATGTCAGAGTTGGTATCACAATACTGTACTGTCATGTAACAACTTTTTCACTTCCATGCTCACCTTCCTGTTTCTTATCACTGCTTTCAACGAACCGGCAACCTTCTTTCCCTGCTGCACCCTTTCGAGCACTTCACCCTCCAGACTTCCATCCTTACTCATCACACTGCCCAAGTACTTAAATTCACTCACATTCTCCATATCCTTCCCATCCAATCTCACTGTACATTCACTGGCTTCACTTCTCTCGAAGACCATCACTTTACTCTTCCCTACATTCACCTTTAGATTCCGTTTCTTACGCACTCTCCCAAACTCATCTACCAAGCCTTGCAGCTCCCCTTCGTCTTCGCTCAACAACACAGTATCATCTGCAAACAACAGTACAGGGAGTTTCCAAACACTGCCCTCTCTCACTAGGGCCGCTCCAACATCCACTGCCCGACCTTGTATCTCTTTTATAACCCCATCCATATACAGATTGAACAACCATGGAGACATGACACATCCTTGTTTTAATCCAACCTTCAAATGGAAAGATTCACTCAGTTTGCCATCCACACGCACTGCAGCCTTAGCACCCTCATACATACTCTTCACTGCCTTCAACAACTTCCCATCCACTCTATATATTATTAATACCTTCCACAAACCTTGTCTATCCACCTTGTCATATGCTTTCTCCAGATCCATGAAGGCTGCATACAACTTCTTGCCCTTCTCTAGAAACTTTTCCACTAAGGATCTAAGAATGAATATCTGGTCTACACAACCTCTTCCCTTCCTAAAACCTCCTTGTTCTTCTCCAACTAATTCCTCAGTAATTTCCCTAACTCTGTCAATAAGTATCCTACCATATATTTTTCCTATTACACTGAGAAGGCAAATGCCCCTATGATTACTACACACTGCTTTTTCCCGTTTTCCTTTATACAGAGGAATAATTATACCTGACTTCCAGTCTTCCGGGACTCTACCCTCCTCCCGGGACTCTACCCTCCTCCCAAGCCAATCTGCCTAAAAGGCCAAAATCTCTCCGTAATAATTCCTTCGTATCCTTTTGAGGCGTCTGGCAATAGATAGATAGATAGATAGTATCCTTTTCAGCCAATATTCCGTGGGATCAAACTTTTTAAACCCCACTTTCTTATTAAAAAATGCAGCTAATTTAGTAGTGTTATTAAGTTGTCATATTGATGAAAATCTGCTAATGTCAGTTACATCTGGCCCAGGTATTACAGGATTCAAGTTTACAACACTAACCTCAGCAACACTACACTGTTTCTGCTCAGTCCAATCCTTAGCGAGTAACCATTTAAGACCTTTAAACCACAAGTTATTTTTGCTCAGTCTCTTTACTGTCGAACCTCTTGAGAGCAGATCAGCTGGATTTTGTTTGGAGGATACATGCATAAATTTAATTTTGGAAGACGGTTCTTTTATAGACTTCAATCTGTTGAGGACGAAAGGAATTTTACTGTCCTCTTTCCTAACCAGTAAAGACAAATCTCACTGTCCATATATAAATATCCTCAAACTGAGTAACAAGAGTAGTGGTTAAATACCTGGCCAATTTAGCTCCTACTTTTATGAAAGCCAATTCCATTTGAGGTAGGATTCTTCCTTTAATTGGTGCAAATCTGTCTTTAGACGTAATAATTTTACTATCATCTCCTGTTGCACAATAAGCTACTGCTCCATATGCCTTTTGAGAAGCATCACAAAATATGTGTAAATGTGACTTCTCAATACTGTTTATCTTCCTGGGAATACATATGCCTGATGTTTTTTCAAAGTCCTTCCTAATCTGTTCCCATTGTTCAGCATACGTCTCACCTAATTCATTGTCCCAGTCTAACATTTCTCACCAAGCCTCTTGCACTAAACACTTGCCCTTAATAACTATAGGACTGACCAATCCTAATGAGTCAAATAACACAGAGACCTGACTTAACAAGGACCACTTGGTGAGAGTGACATCAGAGGACTTAATCGGCGTTAAACTTATTTCATCAGTCTTTGTATCCCAGTTAAGACCCAACACATTTTGAGTTTTGGGAATGTCAGTACAGTATTTGGATAGTCCTCTTGTATTTTATTCCTCAAAAGTGGTGAATTTGTATTCCAGCTCTGTAACAGCAAATTCGCCTTCCCACATTCGGAATTGCCTACTTCATACACCTTCAATACTTCCGTCTTTGTATCAGCAGCATCTTGCAAATTATCCATATAAAAAGCCTGCCCTATTTCTGGGTATTTGGCCCTTTCAAGATGATGCTTCAGTGTGTTGCAAAGCAGGAAAGGACTAGCACAAGAGCCAAAGAGCACCATTCGGAAATAATAAGGTTTCAGTGGACTATCCTTATTTTGAGGGTCTTGAGGCCAGAGGAATTTTGTAAATTTCCCATCTTCCTCTCTTAATCCTATTCTGAGAAAAGCCTTACTAATGTCTGCTGCATAAGCATAAGGTTTCTCTCTAAATCTTAGTAATACATTTCCCGACTTCTATGTTAGTGTAGGTCCACAATACAGGCAATCGTTCAAGCTAGTTGATCCCTTGGACACTTTACTACTACACTTGAAAACTATCCTTATGGGAGTTATTACTGAATCTCTGCTTACAGCATGATGTGATAAATAATGTCCCTCTTCATGGTTAACAGGGAATTCTACCTCTTCTATAAATTTATTCTTCAGTTGGTCTTTTATGATATTTATCATATGTGGTTAGATGCTCTGGGTTGTCTCTCAACTTTCTTAGAAGAGAATTTAACTGAGCCTTAGCTGCTTGGAAATTTGTTGGTAACTCCGAATGGTTTAGTTTCCATGGTAATGCTACCCAATATCTTTAAATTCCACAGACTGGTTATACAAATCCAAAGTTATTTTATCTTCAGGAGTTGGATCTTCAGTGTGTATTCCTACACTGTCTAGGTCCCAAAGTTTTTGTACAGGTTAAATTTTTTCATCCAACACATCATTTATCTGAGTAGGTTCTAATTCTGCACCTATTCTAGCTGCCATCAGTGACTGTGTGGGGGTAACAAAGACTGATGTAATGGGGTGTATAAAAAGCCCTCATCGCCCAGAGGCAATGTGGGGATTCTCTCTTTGGCTCAGTGGTAACATGCGCGTGTTTCAAGCTCGAGGGCCTGACATCGAATCTCGGCCAGTACAGTGATTAATTTATTCAGTTTCATTTCAGTAATTACACTGGTCGGCAGCAGTGTGGGATGTGAGGTAAGAGCCATGAGGGTCATATGTTGTGTTGACAGCCTTACATCTCGGTGGCGGCCACCAATGCTACGCTACCATATGGGAGAGTGAAACTGACCAAATTAATCACTAGTGGGAGAAAAGAGTGATGTAATGGGGTGTATGAAAAGCCCGCGTTGCCCAGAGGCAAAGTGGGGATCCTCTCTTTAGCTCAGTGGTAACGTGCGCGCGATTCAAGCGCGAGGGCCTGAGATCGAATCTCGGTCAGAACAGTGATTAATTTATTCAGTTTGATTTCGGTTATTACACTGAGTCTACTACCTTGGCCTCTTCTCCGTCTTTATTTGAATAGAGCAATTGACCCATAATAATGTTACCTCCTGGACACTTGAACAACTGTACTTTATTATTCTTGAAAGTTCTATGTAGGAATCTTCCACAGTAATCTGAACCAAGTATCACTTTTATGGGATCCACAGTATCAGATTTCACATTCTGTTTTGCCAACCTTATACCTGAGCTCTGTAGATGATCAGAGGTTTCCTTCAGTCCTTTTATATAAATACTTGTTTCCATCTTATCCAGTACAGCTGCTGTTATATGGCATTTATCTCTGCCAAGTTGTATTAAAGGTCTAACTAAATCAAAAGACTGTGCTTCCTTGGTAGTTAAGAGCCCTGTAATGGCTAGATTTACTTTGCTGACAATAAGTAACTTTAATTTCTCTACAATGTCTGCAGAAACGAACGTTTTCTGTGCACCCGTATCAAAAAGAGTACATGCTAACATGTTTCTGTTTTCAGTCATTACCTTTACATCTGCAATTGGAACTACACCTGGCATTGTTACTGGAGTATCCATTTTCGCAACTGTCGTATTGACACTTGCAGTTTTAGGAACCTCATGATTCGTCATCCTTGGGCATAAAGCACAGTGATGACTGTCTCTTTTACATTTGAAACAAACATTTCGTTTAATTTTGCAGTCTGCGAAAGTGTCTTCGGAATTCATGCAAATCATACAACACCCCAATTCCTGAAGCCTCACTATTCTAGAAGCGTAATCAGGATAATGTTGACAATGTGCACTTGAATGTTATTTAATACAAAACACACAATGGAAATTTTCCTATCTATCTATCTATTGCCAGACGCCTTAATCCCGCACGCGGGGTGGCCACAAACAAATCGCCTCTATGTTGCTCTGTCCCCCACCATTTCACTGCCCTGCTTCCAGCTCACACCCCCCCTCTCTCATATACCTCTCCACTCCATCCCTCCATCTCATCCTCGGTCTCCCCCTCCCTCTTCTCCCCTCCACCTGACTCACATACACTCTCCTCATCAGTCTCTTACTGTCCATCCTCTCCACATGCCCAAACCACCTCACTGTGTTTCTCCTAACTCTTCCTATCACATCCACATCCACACCACAATGCTCCCTCACTTCCTTATTTGTCAGTCTGTCTCTCCATGTGACTCCACATGCTCCTCTCAAATAACTCATTTCCACTGCTCTCACTCTTGACTTCTGCCCCTCCAACAGGGTCCAAGCTTCACTTCCATACGTTAAGAGTTGGTATCACAATACAGTACTGTCATGCAGCAGCTGTTTCAATTCCAAGCTCACTTCCCTGTTTCTTATCACTGCTTTCAAGGAGCCAGCAACCTTTCTTCCCTGCTGCACCCTTTCAAGCACTTCACCCTCTAAACTTCCATCCTTACTCATCACACTACCCAAGTACTTAAATGCACTCACATTCTCCATATCCTCCCCATCCAATCTCACTGTACATTCACTGGCTTCACTTCTCTCGAAGACCATCACTTTACCCTTCCCTACATTTACCTTTAGATTCCGTTTTTTACAAACTCTCCCAAATTCATCTACCAAACCTTGCAGCTCCCCTTCGTCTTCACTTAACAACACAGTATCATCTGCAAACAACAGTACAGGGAGTTTCTAAACACTCCTCTTGTGTAAAGTACAGGTTTCTTATTTCATTCTGACATGCCGTAAGTGCTTGGGATAGATTAAATGCATCTACTTGCCCGAGTGCCAGGGGGTTACCTCATCCTCTTGATGCCCACAGTGGGGGCGGAGGGACATTGGTTACAAGATTGTGACAATGTGAGGTAACTTTTACCTGGTCGTGGTGTAGTGGTATGCTGCCTGGCTCTCACCTGAGAGTCCCGGGTCTGATTCCCGGCATAGTGGTAATATATTGGGTGACTCCTCTCTCTCATTAGGGCCTCTCCAACATCTACTGCCCTACCTTGTATCTCCTTTATAACCCCATCCATATACAGATTGAACAATCATGGAGACATGACACATCCTTGTTTCAATCCAACCTTCAAATGGAAAAATTCACTCAGTTCACCATCCACATGCACTAGTACCCTCATACATACTCTTCACAGCCTTCAACAACTTCCCATCTACTCCATATATTCTTAATACTTTCCACAATCCTTGTCTATCCACCCTGTCATATGCTTTCTCCAAATCCATAAAGGCTGCATACAACTTCTTTCCCTTCTCTAGAAACTTTTCCAGTAAAGATCTAAGAATGAATATCTGAGCTACACAACCTCTTCCCTTCCTAAAACCTCGCTGTTATTCTCCAACTAATTCCTCTGCTATTTCCCTAACTCTGTCAATAAGTATCCTGCCATATACTTTTCCTATTACACTAAGAAGGAAAATGCCCCTATGATAACCACACATTTCTTTTTCCCCTTTTCCTTTGTACAGGGGAATAATTATACCTGACTTCCATTCCTCCGGGACTCTACCTTCCTTCCAGGCCAATCTGCACACCTTCCACATCCATTCTATTACTATCCCTCCCCCATACTTCAGCATTTCATCACACACTCCATCAATTCCTTGGGCTTTTCCCATTTTAACTTTCTTCATTGCTTCCACAACTTCCATCCTACTGATTTCTTCCTCTCTTCCCACATCCCTCCTTCTCCCAGCCATTCCCCAGCCACTTATACTTGCATTACTTTCATTCTTTATGTTCAACAATTCATTAAAGTGTTCTCTCCATCTGTTCACTTTTTCTCCCTTCTCCACTAGTAATCTACCATTTTTATCTTTCACTCCCCAACTAACTTCTTTGGCACCCTGTCTAACTCTCTTTACCTCTTTCCAGAACATTTTCTTACATTCCCTCCACTTT
>JAGKTI010012900.1:10683-23862 GCA_018397915.1 Birgus latro
CTTTGATCACAGGCAATAAAAGCTGTCGCACTCATTCGAGCTGATCGTTTTTATACTTTGAACAGATATTTCTTAAGAAATCATAGTTCTGATTAATTAAATTAGAAAGCAACACTGATTAACAAAAACATAAGATACTATCAAACTCAGACAAAAAAATGTTGTTTCATTCATATTGGTACTTTGTAACTGCTATATCAACTAAAATGAAAAAAAACAACTCCAATTCTTGATACATATATATGCTTCCAGCAATTTTGCGTGCCATGACAGTACTGTATATTCATAACAGAAGATTACGTCTCCTTGCTTTTCTCTTTGAGAACCGATCCAAAATTATTTCTGCATGATGCTGACTCACCATGATTCTCTCTCTCTCTCTCTCTCTTTCTGTCAATTGATTTACTTATCTATTTTTAAAGATTTATTATTATTTTTTTTAGCCCCATACGATTTCAAGACCCACAAGCGGGGGGTGGGAGGCGGTCGCCTCCTCCGTCCCTCCTTCATGCCCCTGCGGAAGTTACGAAGAGATTTAATTCAACTAGTCAAAATATTCAAATGAAATGATAGTATTGTTATCTATGAATACGTCACAGTTCATCGCTCAAATTGTACTAGAGGTAACGGGCAGCAAATTATCAATAAACAATTTCAGTCACACGAAACCAAGCATTTCTTCTTTAATATAAACACATGGAACAAACTGCCTTTCACTGTAGGAAACTAATATAATACCAGTCTTTAAAAATCATGTAGATAAGTATCTGTCATCAGACCCCCAGCTAAGTATGTTCACTCCTGCATAATGCATTCCATGACAGCTTTTCTATGCAGCATGGTGGTCCTTCTCCCCATTTTATACCACTTTGGCTGGAGGGTTTGGTGGATGAGGGGCGAGCCTTCCTGCTTTTCTATCCTTGTCTTTATTAATCTTTAATAATTATAACCTTCCCTATACCAAAAAGCCACAAAAGAACCAAAAGGTCTGTTGCTGTTTGAATTCCTTTGTATTCCTTTGTACTTTCTCCCTTGCCACTCTAATGGGCAGGCAGTTCCTGGACCCTGCACAGTTACCCTCCTAGTCAGTTTCTCATTCTGCAGTTTCTCCAGGTGACAAAATAATAAAGATTTTCCCTCTGGCAGGTTGTGACGCTGGCTGTGTACAGTTTCTTCCTTGCCACTCTGATGGGCCGGCAATTCCTGGACCCTGCTCAGAACATCCCCACCCACAACGTTGACTTCTACGTCCCAGTATTCACTTTCCTTCAGTTGTTCTTCTTCATGGGATGGCTCAAGGTGGCCGAGACACTAGTCAATCCCTTTGGGGAGGATGATGATGACTTTGAACTTAACTGGCTTGTGGATAGAAACTTACAGGTTAGTATGCATTAAGCTATCCGCACTTTACCTTGGATTCAGTTTGCCATTTCTTCATCATGAATGTTGAGCTGCAACAAGGGATTAATGTTGGAATATACTGCTATACTCATTTCACTTTGTATATTAGGCCATATTTCCATATTCAGTGCCTAACTATAATAATAGATTATAAACAAGAATATAATGTTATTCAAGTAGTGCCATAGAAAGGATGAAAAGCCATAACATTATCATTTTGTCACTGAACTATGTGAAAAAAGCTGCAAAAGAATGAAAATTTGGGCCAAGTTAAGGTGCATAAACTGTTTTTATGGATGTAGTCCGTTACTGTATAGGCAAAATTTTCAATGAAAATCTTTGATGTTCACAATTCCATTACTCATGATGTATAGCAGCCCTTTACATCAGTTAAGAACAGTTCATAATGTATAACAATTCACCTTTATTATCAAGATCGAGAATTTTGTTAACTATTACCCCATTTCAGTTTCCAAGCTTACTTAAAACGAATACTTTACATTATAATATCTACAGGGTGTTGAAGCACCGTAGCCCTTCCATCACCCCTGCCTGGATGAAATGATAACTTACCCATTGAGGTTGCCTGTACAGGATGATTATGCAGCCTTTTAACATCTCACATATCAAATCGTTTTCTTATTAACCATTTTTTTTTTTTTCAGATTGAGTTTTTCTGGACTGATGTGGGCATCATCGTAATCACTTTTCATATCAATAAACAGCAGCCACAGGGTACCATATTGTGATCCAGAGTTGCCAGGTTCCAAATTTGTTTGATAAAGTCCACAGAACGGTTGAGAAATTTGGCAACTCTGTGGTTGTTAGCTGTGCGAAAAGTAATTGCCATGATGCGTCAGATCCCCATTGTTCACACTTCTACCCACCTACAGTAATTCAGAAAAAACTCAATATGAAACAAAACAAACTGGTTAAAGAATATTAGACTATCCAGCCAAAATGCTACATAATCATACTGAATAGGTAGCATCGTTGGGTTTGTTCTCATTTTGTCTGAGCAAGAGGGGTGGGGGTGAAAAGCGGTAGAAATGGAAATTAAGATTTTAACTCCTTGGTTCTGGGTGATGTCTGTTTTAGGTTATTTTTACTGCTACCAAACTATTCTGTTCATCTTAAGGAAAAGCCTTGCATTCCGAAGGGTATGTTAAGGTTTTATTTAACCTCAGTTTCAAAATGTCTGCCCTGAGCTGAAATAGATCGTCAGGAGATGGCAAGAATGAAGGGTAAGAAGACGTTTCTTGTTTAATTTGGTTATGAAATTGTAATAAGCAGACTTTTTCATTCCTGATGATTATGATGATGATGATGATATTGGTAACGGTGGTGGTGGTGGTGGTGGTGATGATGATTATACAGGTGCTGTGATGGTGATGGAGCACTGGTAACTGCAATAATGATGATGATACTGTAATGGTAAAGGTGATATGATAATGATGATGAGTACTTGCCAGGTGTCATATCTTATTGTGGACGAGATGCACAATGAGCATCCCGAGCTGATCCAAGACATATACTGGGATGAGGTGTTCCCCCAAGAGCTGCCCTACACCATCGCCTCTGAGCAGTTCCGCACCGAACCCCCTCAAGGCTCCACCGCCAATGTAGAAGTACCAGAAAATAAACAAGAGTTCTTGCCCATGGTTGAGGAGGAAGATGAAGGCATTGATGAGGAACCACTGCCTGATCTTAATGTAAGTATTTGTCCTGATATTTCTCATATGAAGGGATTGATGAATCACTGTATTGATAATTTCTCATATTAAGGCATTTGATGAACCCCTCCCTGATACAGTAAACGCAATTATCCGTCATTGCAATATCCAACCCAGTGCAAAATCCAGCATGGCTGGCTTGGCTTTGTTAAAGCAATATCCCGCAAAATTATGCAATATCCAACATTGAAATGGGACATCAGCAGTGCTCACACACTATTTTTTTTTTAATTAAAAAATACAGTTTGTGAGTACTGTATATTTGTCAGTGAGTAAATGAATACATTACTAAACGATAAAGTATGGTGTTTTATATCGTTTATTTATTTGTTTTTCATTCATTAGGAAGATCATTTATTCATTTGTAACATGTATTAGTTTCATAACAAAACGTTTAAAAATTAGGGCAGGGGAATGAAATGATCGTAATCATTTTTCGATGCCGCACAAATCACTGAGTGAGGGATGTGGGGTGCGTGAGGTCTGGGCGGGCAAGAATGAAAGGATACGAAACAGTTTGATCACTCAGAGTGGCGAGGAGTGATGAACAACTGTTGTTATTCAGAATGCCATAAAAAATTTTCTGGTATAGCTAGAAGTGTCATTTTTTTACAGAATAGATCGTAGATAAATGCTCTACAATATTCTGTAATCATTGCTGAAATGTCTATATGTCTGTGAGTAAATGAGCATTGAATAAGTGAATGATATAGTATGGTAAGTCCTCTTTTTTTAGATTTTTTCTCATTCATTAGGAAAATCAAACAACAAATTGTTGTGAAAAAAAAAAATACAGCAAATTATATGGTTCGACTCAACCAACGTCGAAAGAGTGAGCGGTTGATTTCACTTGGACGAATCCTGAGTCAAAAGAATGCGAGCGGTTGGATTTCACTTGGACGAATCCTGCGTTGAAAGAGTGTGAGTGGTTGGATTCTTCACCGGGCTTCCGTGTATGAAAGGCTTAATGAATTCCAGTTTTAATGACCACCTTGAGCTGGCCAAACGTTAAGTTCTTTTGTTCAGTAAAAGAATGGATGCTTGGGAAACACCAACCAGTGTGGCATCCCTACACACACACACACACACACACTTTATGAAACAGGAATCCAAAAGTACATCCCACAGCACAAAGCAGCAGAAAAGAAAATAAAGAAATGGTTTAATACAGAATGTAAGAAATCAAAAGAAAAAAGAGATTTGTTGTGGAATAGATACAGAAGACACAATAGTGAGAGAGCATATTACAACTACTGTATAAACAGTCAAGAAACGATTATACAAGAATAAGGAGAGAAGCCCAAAGACAGTTTGAGGAAGACATCATAAATAAAAGTAGTAATCAACCGAAGCTATTTTACAGCTACATCCGAAGCAAAACCAAAGTAAAAGATAAAATACAATTCATTACGGATGAGGGGATCAACTGTATACAAGAGAAAGATATTTGTGAAGCACTAAATAAGAATTTCCAATCAGTTTTTACGGAAGAAAATAATTTTGAGAGGGATGATATGGAATATGCATGCCCACACATATTACCAGATATACAAACATCAGAAAAAGAAATACAGTAGGAGTTAAGTAAATCAGACAAAGGAAAAGCAAATGGTCCTGATGAAATTTCATGTTGTGTGCTACATGAATGTGCAAAGGAGTTAAGTAAATCATTATCTTTAATATTCAAGGAATCCTTGGGACAAGGAAAACTACCTGATATTTGGAAGAAAGCAAACATTGTTCCCTTATTCAAGAAAGGGAATAGACAAAATCCATTCAGCTACCAACCAGTATCATTAACCAGTGTTGTAAGCAAGGTACTGTAAAAGTTGATAAGAAAAGTTTGGGTAAATCATCTAGTAGAAAACAATATGATAACAGAAAGACAGTTTGGTTTCAGAAAGGGAAAATCATGTGTTACTAATCAACAGCTACTATGATAGAGTAACAGAAACACTACAGAAAAGAAAAAAAATGGGTGGACAGTATCAATTTAGATTTCAAGAAAGCATTTGACAGAGTACCGCACCAAAGACTTTTATGGTAAACTGTACCATCAAGGAGGAATCCGAGGCAAATTGTATTGTTGGATGCAAGATTTTCTCAAAAAAAAGGAAAATGAGAACAGTACTAAGGGGAAATTGCTCATCGCGGAGGGAAGTGACTAGCAGAGTTCCACGGGGCTCAATGCTGGCACTAATTATGTTTTTAGTGTATATAAATGACATAGATAGCAACACTGGAAATGAAAGCTATGTAAATATGTTTACTGATGATGCAAAAATACAAAGGAGAATTACTAATGCAGACTCTTGTGAAGAGCTACAAGAAGAATTAAATAAACTTCATGAATGGAGCAATACATTACGAATGGAATTCAGTGTGGACAAGTGTCATGTAATCAAGTTTGGTAAAAGTGAAAAATGACCTAATTGGGATTATAAGTTAGGAAGTAAAACCCTACACTCATCAGAAAGTGAGAAGGACCTTGGTGTGATTATCAATAACGGATTAGCTCGGGCTGATCACACCAGTAAGAAGGTACGGAACATGTATACAGTACACTGCTTGCAAATATGAGAATAGCATTCACATACATAAATGAAGACATGCTAAGGTATATAATAACAATGGTCTGGAGTCCTTATCTCAAAAAACACATAGATATGATTGAAAAAGTTCAGAGGGCCACTACAAGATGGGTATCAAGCTTAAGGGATCTAAGCTACAAAGAAAGACTAGAAAACTGAATCTACCTACACTACAGGAAAGAAGGAAAAGGGGAGACTTGATTATGGTATACAAATGCTTATCAGGGAAGGAGAAAATAGATATAAATGATTACATAACCTATTGGGATGCATCAGCAAGAGGACACTGCAAAAAAACTGCATGAAAAGAGAGGTGATAAAGACGTAAGGAAATGTAGTTTCCCAAATAGGGCAAATGATCAGTGGAATGCACTACTGAATGAAATAGTGTGTGCCAAAACAATTTGTAAATTTAAGAATATGTAGGTGGTGGTGACCATCATCCACTCACTTGATGTAGTGCTGTGTACTTCTTCCTTAGCCTTTATCATTCTTTTTCTGTGCCTGCCCTCCTCTCTTCCTATTTCTCCCATCTTTCCTGTCACTTCTTATTGCTTTTCTTTCCTATAAAGGTGGCTTTACATTGAGTGACAAGCCAAATGGTTTCCTGTAAGCCAAGAAAACCATTTACAGTGCTGGGTGGTAGCCATATAGCCAAACCATGTGTGTTCTCTACGTGTCAACAAGTGGGTTGGTGGAGGGTTAGTGCCCCTTCCTGTAAAACAAATAACTCAGAGTCAAATGGCCACCCCTTACAGGATTATAGCATCTAGCAATAGATAGATAGATGTATGACAAAAATGGTTTAAGACACAGGACAGGACGAGCTTGACTCATTCCTGTAAAGATACAATTAGGTAGATAGGTAAACACACACACACACACACACACACACACACACATACACATGTGCTCCTCTGCATCCTGCAGAATGCTGCATCAGTCTCTGGGTGAGCAGCATAATGAAAAGAGCCATAAATAGATCATTTATTGAGAAGTAGAGTCATGTAGACCTAGCTGTATGTTATTGTATATGACTGTACAGTGCTTCCTCCAATTTTGTGAGAATATGGTCGACAAAAAACCTCGCAAAATCAAAATTTTGCAAAGTTTAAACAATTAAATATATGCAGTAAAGGTAAATTGGTCGACATCACCCCAAGGTAAGCACTTTTTCCCACTCTTTCTCTCGACTCTACCTCTTAATTTTATGATGATAAATGAAACAAACATGGACTGATGTATTGTACAGTAATATTATTATGAAAACATCATAGGTAAGAAACATAAAAAAGAAAAAAATGCATATTTACACTGATGTGAAGACTGGCGTGGTGTACGGGACTGGTGGCGGGGCAAGGCTTGGGTGCGACTACTGTGATGTAAACAAACGTGGCGGGGCAGCAGAACACCGAACTAAGAGGCACAGTACGCCCAGCGAACCACGACATCACTACTCCGCGTAGCAAAGTAGTGCAGGAAGACGACTTTCCCACCACTCGACCTCGCAAAGTGTGTGATCGCTCGCAAAGTTCATAAATGTTAAAAAATAAATGACATGGAACTACCTCGCAAAATTGGTGATTCGCAAAGTTAACGTTCGCAAAGTTGAAGGATGTAATGTATTGCCGAACAACGCTCTATATTTAACGATCTTTGTTCAGTAAAAGCCACGACCCCTGGGAAATTACTGAACAGCATGGTGTTTGGCGACCATCATCCACTCACTTGATGTAGTGCTGCCTACTTCTTCCTTAGCCTTTATCATTCTTTTTCTGTGCCTGCCCTCCTTTCTTCCTATTTCTCCTGTTTTTCCTGTCACTTCTTACTGCTTTTCTTTCCTTTACAGGTGGCATTATATTGAGTGACAAGCCAAATGGTTTCCTGTAAGCCAAGAAACCATTTACAACGCTGGGTGGTAACCATATAACCAAACCATACATGCTCCCTGCGTGTCAACAAGTGGGTTGGTGGAGGGTTGGTGCCCCTCCCCGTAAAAAAAATAACTCAAAGTCAAATGGCCACCCCTTATGGGATTGTGGTGTCTGGCAATAGATAGATAGACATGGTGTTTGACTTTAATGAATTACAGTAATCCCTCCACTATCTGTTGTAAAAGAGCCAAAAGCATGACTGGAAAGTGGTCTTGTCTGGATAAAATTCAATTAATTCATGCTTTGTGTCCATTATTTATGTGAATGGGGTCTTAAATAAGTGCTATGCATGTCCGGTAGGGAGGTAGGTAGGTGGTTTTCTGATTTAGGTTAGGTTACATTAGGGTCTGGAATGACCTGTGCTGGGGCTTCAAGGCCCAGTATCCGGACATGACCACTTTCCAGACATGCTTTTGGCCTTATTACGTCGGATAGTGGGAAGATTACTGTACTGTTAAGAAGCGAGATTTGGTAGTTAGGTAGTCTCAAAGCTTCTCACTGATTCCCGGTGTTTATGGTAACTAGATCCAGTATGAGTCAGAGTTGCTAGTTTGCCTGCTGTTTGTGAGCATAGTTATTTTATAAATTATGCATTAATTTTTGTGTTCTTTTTCTCTGTAATGTTCTATGTATGTGACTGCTTGTTAAATTATGTTATTGAAATTAAGTTTGTATGGCAAATAATTTACAGTGTTATGTAAGAAAATGCTTGCATGTTTTGGTTGTCTCCGAGTTGGTAACTGTTGTTGCTAGGTGCAGGTACAGGACCAGTATGTCCTAGAATGTTGGAGAAGCAAGGAAGGTTATATAAAGATGGTGAAGAGACTAGAGGGAGTTGAGTCAGTTTTCAATTCATTTCGAGTTTAGCACAGTGTTAGGGCAGTGAAGTGTGTATATTTTCGGTACCTGTGAAAACAGTGAAGTGTTAGTGAAGTTTGTTTAACAGTACCTGTGAGAACAGTGAAGTGTTAGTGAAGTTTGTTTATTGACAGTACCTGTGAAAACAGTGAAATGTTAGTGATGTTTGTTTGTCAACAGTACCTGTGAAAATAGGGAAGTGTTGTCAAGCATTAAGTGTAAATGCAATTAGTAATGCTCGTATAGCTCCAGTGCTTGTGAAAACAATGAAGTGAAGTTGGAGAGCATAAGTGGAATTGTTTGGATAATTAAGACAGTGAACTTTGAGGAGCCAGTGTTTATTTTTGCATGTAAGTTTTCTTACATAACACTGTAAATTATTTGCCATACAAACTTAATTTCAATCTTGTGTGCTGTACACCAAAAGGCTGACCATAGGGAGAACAACTCACTGGGCAACGTCCTTCCTGTACTGTACTACTGCTGTTGGAGCCTGTGGCTGTTTGGGGTGGGGACATAACACTGGTGTCAGGAGTGTGGATAATTTAAGTGCTGCAGTGAGTCTATCCTTTGACATGGAACCAGGTGTGGAGATGAGGTCTCGAACTGGGCAGGAGGAGGAAATTTCCCTGGCGACAATTGTGAAGCTAATACAGGCACAAACTAAAGATCTAAAAGAACAATTACTGGCAAAGGATGAAGGACAGAAAGAACTCAGAGAACAACGAGAGAACTAAGTACTAAGAGAACTAGTACAGGCACAAAGTGTACAATTTAAGCCACGGGTGAACAACTAGAGGCACAACATGAAGAACAAAAAGAATGATGTGAACAACTGCAAGAGGCAACAGAGGAGCAACAAAGGGAGTTGCAACTGATGATGCAGGGACAGCTGGGTACCTTCATGGGGGAAATGGAGGAGGAATGGCAGCAGCTTAAGGAAGAGGTAGATGCCAAGCTTGAGGAGCAAAAGTATGAGATGGCAGTGCAGCTTGCTACTAACCTCAAGGATGCTGCAGTGGAAATTCTGGGCCAGATGTCAGTAGCAGAGAGGATGCAGATTCACACCGGTGCTGGAATGGCTGCAGCGGAGTGCAATGCGACCATCTTGGAAGGAGGTTTCCAGGTTGGGTTCTGCAACCAAGAGCTACTGGAGTGAGTGGGACCTTCTTCGTTTGAACAGCAGACTGCTGGAGCGTCAGTGGGAGACACCCGATGGCCTCAGCAAGTATTGGCAACTGGTGGTTCCGAAGAAGATGAGATCCGAGATCTTGAATGAGTCCCATAACCAGATCACTAGTGGGCACCTGGGAGTGAAGAAACTCTAAGCCAGCTGCAACAGATGTTCTACTGGATTTGCATGTGCCAGGATGTTGAAGAGTGGTGTCAAGCCTGTGATGTATGTTGTGCCAAGAAGGGACCCAAGAAACATAGTTGTGCCCCTCTCCAGCTGTACCAAGTGGGTGCACCGATGGAAAGAGTTGCAGTGGACAGTGCTGGACCTTTGCCACTCACTGAAAGAGGAAACCGGTATATATATATATGTCGCCATGGACTACTTCACAAAGTGGCCAGAAGCCTATGCCATCCCTGGTTAAGAGGAAACGACTGTTGCTCAGGCTTTGGTTATCAGTTTTTCTGTCGTTTTGGGATGCCACAAGAGCTACATTCAGACCAGGGTAGAAACTTTGAGTCTGCTGTGTTCCATAACTGCTGCAAGTTACTGTGGATCAAGAAGACCAGGATGACCCTTATGAGGCCACAGTCAGATGAGATGGTGGAGAAATTCAACTGGACCCTAGGACAAGAACTGGCCAAGTACTGCGTAGTTGGACAAACAGAATGGGACCAGAAATTACCTGCTTTGCTGATGGCATATCGGTCTGCATCCCACGAGTCTACTGGCTACACCCCTGCAATACTGATATTGGGCCACGAGTTATGCTTACCCATTGATTTGTTAATGGGAAGACCACCTGGTGAAGAGCTGCCTACAGACACCTCCAGCTATGTGAATCATCTTCTGGAAAGGCTGGCTGAGGTACATCATCAGGTGCGAGAAGCCCTCAGGTTTTCAGGAGAGGTGATGAAGTGCAAGTATGATAACAAGGCAAGTGAAGCGAGCTTCAAAGATGATGACCAGGTTTGGTTATACAATCCCCAACGGAAGAAGGGGCAGTCACCGAAGCTGCAGAGCCTGTGAGATGGGACTTACACTGTGTTGGACCGCCCATCAGACATAGCATATCGGATTCGGGGAGGCAGGAAGTGTCGCCCAAAGGTGGTACACGTGAATCGTCTGTGGCAGTACCATAGACCAGGACAGTACAGCTGGGATGTCTCCAAGGAATCGTTCTCACCCGCAGCTGAGGATGCTGAGGAGGGCTAAGGAGCTGAAGTGCAAGAGGATGGTGACAGTTTCCCAAGAGAAGAAGCGAATCAAGAAGAGGGCCAAGACCTTCCAGGAAGAGTGGACTGTGTGTAGGAGCAAGGATGTCGTCGAAAGTGGCATGGAAGAAGACTTAATAAGTTGAAGGAATATTTTGTGTATAGTTAGATGTTTCATTAGGATTAAGGTTTATGCTTGTATATATTGTGTGTTTGTTGGGACAACAAAGAACTAGGGAGGGGGTAGTGTTAAGAAGAGGGATTTGGTAGTTAGGTAGTCTCGAAGCTTCTCGCAGATTCCCGATGTTTACAGTAACTAGATCCGATATGAGTCAGAGTTGCTAGTTTGCCAGCTGTTTGTGAGCGTAGTTATTTCGCATGTTATGCATTAATTTTTGTGCTTTTTCTCTATAATGTTCTGTGTATGTGTTTGTTAAATTATGTAACTGAAATTAAGTTTGTATGGCAAATAATTTACAGTGTTATGTAAGAAAACTCTTGCATGTTTTGGTTGCCTCCGAGTTGGTAACTGTTGTTGCTAGGGGCAGGTACAGGACCAGCACGTCCTAGAATGCTGGAGAAGCAAGGAAGGTTATATAAGGATGGGGAAGATACTAGAGGGATTCAGTTGGTTTTTAGTTCAGTTTGAGTGCAATGCAGTGTCAGGGCAGTGAAGTATGTATATTTTCAGTACCTGTGAAAACAGTGAAGTGTTAGTGAAGTTTGTTTATCAACAGTACCTGTGAAATTAGTGTTGTCAAGCATTAAGTGTAAATGCAGTTAGTAAAGTTCTTATAGCTCCAGTTGTTGTGAAAACAGTGAAGTGAAGTGAAGTTGGAAAGCATAAGTGGAATTATTTGGAAAATAAAGACAGTGAACTTTAAGAAGCCAGTGTTTATTTCGCCTCAGCTGATCTTGTGCGCTGTACACCGAAAGGCTGACCAGCCCATAGGAAGAACAACTCACTGGACAACGTCCTTCCTGTACTGTACTACTGCTGTTGGAGCTTGTGGCAGTGTGGGGTGGGGATGTAACAATGCTGTATTGTACACTAATAAACATGTCTTTTATTTACCTCTTTGTGGTGAACATAGCTGAAGTTGTCAGTCAGTCCGGACCACTTCTGGCTTTACTGGAATTTTTGTGATACATAGGAATTTAGTCTGGTAGCTCCTCGATACTGATAAAAGCGAAATCTGGTATACTGAAGTCCATTATATCGAGGTTTTACTGTACCATATTCTGCAGTAAACAGGACACATTTTTTCCTCAAAAAAATACTCTGAAAAGTTGTCATGCATCTTCAGAGATGAATGCTAGTTCTATTAAAAACAGCCACATCTATGGGTAGTTGTCCTATAAACTGCCTTCATTGGTAGAATATACAACTGAAAACATTCAGTGGAATGAAAACTGTTTGTGAAAAATTATGCACCTGAATGTTTACTCAGAAGTCTAGGAAAAATTTCAAGGAGAGCCACAACTCTTTTGTTTGCATATTGACACAGCTGCCACCTGGTGTCTGCTGGTGAATATAACTAGAATTTCTCAATGCAAGCATGGATTTTTAGGACAAGCAAGTGTTTATAACTTTGTATTGACCACTATTTTTGTGACTATATTGTTTTTGCATGGAATATGCTGATACTTTACATGAAATCAAGTGACTTGAGGACAAACCCAGCTCTGTGTTTACATAGTGACAGTGTTGCCACCTCGTGTCTTTTTGTTTCGTTTCATTTCGTTTTTGAAGGCTCCAACATGCTTGCATGTGTCTGCCTTGGTCACCTAATGGCGGCTCTCCACGCTGCTCGGTCCCTGGCAGCCTCCCTGTTCAGTCCCTTAACCCTTAAGTCACACTTAATGACCTCGTCCCATGTCTTTCTCGGTCTACCCCTCCCAACCCCACCCCCAGTATTAACACCTCTCACCCTCTGTACCCAATTATCATCCCCCATCCTCTCCACATGTCCAAACCACCTCAGCCTACCTCTCCACATCACAACACCAATACACTCCAGTCCCATCCTACCTCAACTCTTCCATCGTAAACCCAGCTCCCCCAGGCCTTGCACGCAGGGACGCACTGCACATCCACCTAATCATTGTCATTTCTGTACGTTTAAACCTGCGAATATCCTCTTCCTTTACTGCCCAGGTCTCACTGCCAAACAGCATCACACTCCTAACACATGCTGCATACAAAGACCCTTTAGCACGTAAGGAGAGTCCTCTTTATGTCAGGAGAGGCAACAGCTCCCTGAACTTCTTCCA
>JAGKTI010012901.1:10631-23859 GCA_018397915.1 Birgus latro
TTCGTTTTTTTTTTTTTTTTTTTTGCGCCACGAGGCTCGAAAAAATTTTAAACTGCTTGTGCTGAACAAAAAAAATCGAAATTTTTAAATTGTTTCGGTGATCCTCACTATGTTTCAATTTATTTGTTCTTAAAAACCTAAGGTGCCAGCACTCTTTACGTGTCAGTCGTTTCTTGTTATCCTTAAAAAATTTGACATTTTCACCCTCACAAGTGTCTTCTTAGTTCTATATATAATATAATGTGCTTTACGGTCAGCTTTGAGAACATTTGAGGAAGTTGCATATTCAGCGTTTTCGCCTAGAAATACGCTTATTCAGCCATCATTCGATTAAAAGACAATGGACCTACCTCCAAAACGGATGCTATGAGCCGGAACTAATTCACAATTTGCAATACTTCTTGTCCTTGAAGTCACGGCGGCAAAGGGGAAAAAAATCGACAAATAAGATTTTAATAATCCAGAAGTCCCTCCTTAGACGAATCACACTTTCGAAATATTTTATCTAATGAAATGTGGTTTTTGGTGTAACAGAAACCTTGATATTGTGCAAATGTTCGTTTTTTTTTTTTTTTTTTAAGCGCCATGGGGCTCGACGTATATTTCAACTGCTTGAGCTGGAGAAAAAAGAAAAAAATCAAAGATTGTAAATTGTTTCGGTGATGATCACAATGTTTCAATCTATTTGTTCTTAAAAACCTAAGGTGCCAGCACTCTTTACGTGTCAGTCGACTTCTTCTTATCCTTCATGATTGTGACACTTTCACCCTCACAAGTGAGTTCTTAGTTCTGGATATAATGTGTTTTACAATCAACTGAGAACATTTGAAGAAGTTGCATATCCAGTGTTTTCGACAAGAAATAAGCTTAATCAGCAATCATTAGATTAAAAGAGAATGGACATACCTCTAATACGGATGCTATCACTGGGAACTATTTCACAATTTGCACTATTTCTTGTCCTTGAAGTCAAGTCTAAGGAAAAAGAATCGTCTAATCAGATGTTAATAATCCAAATTCCGTCTCAAGAGAAATCACACTTGTCACTGGTTTTACCTAAGGGAATGTTGTTTTTAGTGTAAGAGAAACCTTGTTATTGTGAAAATGTTCGTTTTTTTTTTTCCTTTTTTTATCGCCAAGAGGCTCGAAGTACTTTTAAACTACTACTGAAAAAAAAAATGGATTTTAAATTGTTTCGATGATAAACACAGTTTCAAAATATTTGTTCTTATAAACCTAAGGTGTCAGGTCTCTTTCCGTATTAGTCGACCTCTTGTTATCTTTAAAAAATGTGACATTTTCACCCCCACGAGTGTCTTCTTCGTTCTGAGTATAATATAATGTAATTTACAATCAACTATGAGAACACTATAGGAAGTTGTATATTCAGGATTTTCGCCGAGAAATACGCTAATTCAGCCACGAAAACGGATGCTATCACCCGGAACTATTTCACAATTAGCACAACTTCCTGTCCTTGAAGTCACGGCTAATGGAAAAAAAAAATCGACAAATCAGATGTAAATAATCCAGAATTCCTTCTCAAGAGGAATCACAGTATTGAAAGATTTTACCTAAGGAAATGTGGTTTTTGGTGTAACAGAAACTTTGATATTGTGCAAATGTTCTATTTTTTTTTTTTTTTTTACCGCCAAGAGGCTCGACGTAATTTTAAACTGGTTGTGCTGGAGGAAAAAAGTCGCTTTTAAATTGCTTCGGTGATCCTCACAATGTTTCAATCTATTTGTTCCTAAAAAACTAATGTGCCACCTCTCTTTACGTGTCAGTCGACTTCTTGTTATCCTTCATAAATGTGACATTCTCTCCCTCACAAGTGTCTTCTTAGTACTGGATATAGTATAATGTGTTTTACAATCAAATCTGAGAACATTTGAGGAAGTGGCATATTCAGCGTTTTCGCCGAGAAATACGCTTAATCAGCCATCATTAGATTAAAAGAGAATGGACCTACCTCTAAAATGGATGCTATCACCAGGAACTATTTCAAAATTTGCACTACTTCTTGTCCTTGAAGTCACGTCCAAGGAAAAAAAAATCGGCTAATCAGATGTTAAAAATCCAGAATTCCGTCTCAAGAGTAATCACACTAGTGAGAGATTTTACCTAAGGGGATGTGGTTTTTGGTGTAAAAGAACCCTTGTTATTGTGAAAATGTTCGTCTTATTTTTTTTAATTGCCACGAGGCTCGAAGTACTTTTAAACTACTACTGGAGAAAAAAGAATGTTTTTTTGTTTCGATGATCCTCATAAAGTTTCAAAATATTTGTTCTTAAAAACCTAATGTGTCAGCTCTCCGTGTTAGTCGACTTCTTGTTATCTTTCATAAATGTGACATTTTCACCCACACAACTGTTTTCTTAGTTCTAAGTATAATAGAATTTGATTTACAATCAACTATGAGAACGCTTTAGGAAGTTGCATATTCAGCATTTTCGCTGAGAAATACGCTAATTCAGACTTCATTACATTAAAAGAGAATGGTCCTACCTCCCAAACGGATGCTATCACCCGGAACTATTTCACAATTAACACTACTTTTTATCCTTGAAGTCACGGCTAATGGAAAAAAAATCGGCAAATCAGATGTTAATAATCCAGAATTCCTCCTCAAGGGGAATCACAGTATTGAAAGACTTTGCCTAAGGAAATGTGGTTTTTGGTGTAACAGAAACTTTGATATTGAGCATATGTTCGTTTTTTTTTTTTCTTACCGTTACGAGGCTCGACGTAATTTTAAACTGCTTTTGCTGGAAAAAAGAAAACGAAGATTTTAAATAGTTTCGGTGATCCTCACAATGTTTTGATATATTTGTTCTTAAAAACATAAATTGCCACCTCTTTTTGTGTCAGTCGACATATTGTTATCCTTCATGAATGTGACATTTTCACCGTCACAAGTGACTTCTTAGTTCTGGATATAATAATGTGTTTTACAATCAACTTTGAGAACATTTGAGGAAGTAGCATATTCAACGTTTTCGCCAAGAAATACGCTTAATCAGCCATCATTAGATTAAAAGAGAATGGACCTACCTATAAAACGGATGCTATCACAAGGATCTATTTCACAATTTGCACTACTTCTTGTCCAAGAAGTCACGCCTAAGAAAAAAAAATCGACAAATCAGAAGTTAATAATCCAGAATTCCGTCTCAAGTGGAATCACACTAGTGAGAGATTTTACATAAGGGAATGTGGTTTTTGGTGTAACAGAACCTTGTTATTGTGAAGTTCGTCTTTTTTTTTTTTTTTAATCGCCACGAGGCTCGAAGTACTTTTAAACTACTACTGGAGAAAAAAAAATGTTTTTTTTTTTATTGTTTCGATGATCCTCAAAAAGCATCAAAATGTTTGTTCTTAAAAACCTAATTTGTCAGCTCTCCGTGTTAGTCGACTTCTTGTTATCTTTCATAAATGTGACATTTTCACCCACACAACTGTCTTCTTAGTTCTAAGTATAATATAATGTGATTTACAATCAACTATGAGAACACTTTAGGAAGTTGCATATTCAGCATTTTCGCCGAGAAATACGCTAATTCAGACTTCATTACATTAAAAGAGAATGGACCTACCTCCAAAACGGATGCTATCATTCGGAACTGTTTCACAATTAGCACTACTTCTTATTCTTGAAGTCAAGGCTAATGGAAAAAAATCGACAAATCAGATGTTAATAATCCAGAATTCCGCCTCAAGGGGAATCACAGTATTGAAAGACTTTGCCTAAGGAAATGTGGTTTTTGGTGTAACAGAAACTTTGATATTGAGCATATGTTTTTTTTTTTTTTTTTTTTTTTTTTTTAACCGCCACGAGGCTCGACGATATTTTAAACTGCTTGAGCTGGGAAAAAAAAAATCGAAGTTTTTAAATTGTTTCGGTGATCCGCACAATGGTTCGATATATTTGTTCTTAAAAACATAAATTGCCACCTCTTTTTGTGTCAGTCGACTTCTTGTTATCGTTCATGTGACATTTTCAACCTCACAAGTGTCTTCTTAGTTCTGGATATAATATAATGTGTTTTACAATCAACTTTGAGAACAATTGAGGAAATGGTAAATATTCAGCGTTTTCGCCGAGAAAAACGCTTATTCAGCCATCATTAGATTAAAAGAGAATAGACCTACCTCCAAAACGGAGGCTATCACCAAGAACTATTTCACAATTTGCACTACTCCTTGTCCTTGCAGTCACGTCTAAGGAAAAAAAATCATAATTTAATAATCCAGAATTCCGTCTCAAGAAGAATAACAGTAGTGACAGATTTTACCTAAGGAAATGTCTTTTGTGGTGTAACAGAAACCTTGTAATTGGGCAAATGTTCTATATATATATATTTTTTTTTTACTGCTACGAGGCTCTACGTAATTTTAAACTGCTTGTGCTGGAGAAAAAAAATCGAAGTTTTTAAATTGTTTCGGTGAGCCTCAATGCTTTTAGTTCTTAAAAACCTAAGGTGGCAGCTCCCTTCACGTGTCACTCGACTTTTTGTTATCCTTCATAAATGTGACATTTTCACCATCACAAGTGACTATTTAGTTCTGAAAATGTCTTTTACAAATAACTGAGAACACATGAAGTTGCTTATTCACCGATTTCGCCGAGAAATACACTTATTCAGCCATCATTAGATTAAAAGAGATCTCCAAAACGGATGCAATCAGCCAGAACTATTTCATATTTTGCAATACTTCTTGTCCTTGATGTCACGGCTAATGGTGGAAAAAAATCGACAAATCAGATGTTAATAATCCACAATTTCGTCCCAAGAGGAATCTCAGTATTGAAAGATTTTACCTAAGGAAATGTGGCTTTTGGTGTAACAGAAACCTTGATATTGTGCAAATCTTTTTTTTTTTTTTTTTTTACTGCCACGAGGCGCAACGTAATTTTAAACTGCTTGTGATGGGGAAAAAAAATCGAAGTTTTTAAATTGTTTTGGTGATCCTCACAATATTTCAGTCTATTTGTTCTTAAAAACCTATTGTGCCAACAATCTTTAAGTGTCACTCGAGTTCTTATCATCTTTCATAAATGTAACATTTTCGTCCTCACAAGTGTCTTCTTAGTTCTGGATATAATATAATGTTTTACAATCAACTTTGATAACATTTGAGGAAGTTGCATATTCAGCGTTTTCGCCGAGATATGCGCTTATTCAGCCATCATTATATTAAAAAAGAAGATACCTACCTCTAAAACGGATGCTATCACCAGGAACTTTTTCACAATTTGCACTACTTCTTGTCCTAGAAGTCACGTCTAAGGAAAAAAATCGACAAATCAGAAGTTAATAATCCAGAATTCCGTCTCAAGAGAAATCACAATAGTGAGAGATTTTACCTAAGGGAATGTGGTTTTTGGTAAAACAAAAACATTGTTATTGTAAAAATTTTAGTTTTTTTTTTTTTACGCCACGATTCTCGTCGTAGTTTTAAAGTATTACTGGAGATTTTTTAAAAAATGAAGTTTTTAAATTGTTTCGATGATCCTCAGAAAGTTACAAAATATTTGTTCTTAAAAACCTAAGGTGCAAGCTCTCTTCACATGTTAGTCGACTTCTTGTTATCCTTCATAAATGTGACATTTTCATCCCAACAAATTTCTTCTTAGTTTTTAGTATAATATAATATGATTTACAGTCAAATATGAGAACACTGTAGGAAGTTGCATATTCAGGGTTTTCGCCGAGAAATACACTTATTCAAAATTCATTACATTAAAAAAGAATGGACATACCTCCAAAACGGATGCTATCACCCTGAACTATTTCACAATTAGCACTACTTCTTGTCCTTGAAGTCACGGCTAATGGAAAAAAAAATCTACAAATCATATGTCAATAATCCAGAATCTCGTCTCAAGAGGAATCACAGTACTGAAAGATTTTACCTAAGGAAATGTGGGTTTTGGTGTAACAGAAACCTTGATATTGTGCAAAAGTTCGTTTTTTTTTTTTTTTCTACCGCCACGAGGCTCGATATAATTTTAAATTGCTTGTGCTGGAGAGAAAAAAACGAAGTTTTTAAATTGTTACGGTGATCCTCACAATGTTTGAATCTATTTGTTCTTAAAAACCTAATGTGCCACCACTCATTACGAGTCAGTCGACTTCTTGTTATCCTTCATAAATGTGACATTTTCACCCTCACAAGTGTCTTCTCAGTTCTGGATATAATATAATGTGTTTTACATCAACTTTCAGAACACTTGAAGAAGTGGCATATTCAGCGTTTCCCGGAGAAATATGCTTATTCAGCCATCATTAGATTAAAAGAGAATGGTCCTTCCTACAAAATGGATGCTATAACCAGGAATTATTTCACAAATTGTACCACTTCTTGTCCTTGAAGGCACGTCTAAGGAAAAAAAAAATCAACAAATAAGAAGTTAATAATCCAGAATTCCGTCTCAAGAGGAATAACAGTAGTGAGATATTTTACCTAACGATATGTGGTTTTTGGTGTAACAGAAATCTTGATTTTTTTTTTTTTTTAAGCGCCACGAGGCTCGACGTAATTTTCAACTGCTAGAGCTGGAGAAAAATGAAAAAATAATCGAAGTTTTTAAATTGTTTCGGTTATCCTCACAATGTTTCAATCTATTTGTTCTTAAAAACCTAAGGTGCCAGCACTCTTTAAGTGTCAGTCGACTTCTTGTTATCCTTCATGAATGTGACATTTTCACCCTCACAAGTGACTTCTTAGTTCTGGATATAATAATGTGTTTTACAATCATGTTTGAGAACATTTGAGGAAGTAGCATATTCAGCGTTTTCGTCAAGAAATACGCTTAATCAGCCATCATTAGATTAAAAGAGAATGGACCTACCTCCAAAACGGATGCTATCACCAGGAACCTTTTCACAATTTGCACTACTCCTTGTCCTTGAATTAACGTCTAAGGAAAAAAAATCGACAAATCAGAAGTTAATCAACCAGAATTAGGTCTCAAGAGGAATAACAATATGAAGAGATTTTACCTAAAAAAATGTGATTTTTGGTGTAACAAATACCTTGTTATTGTGCAAATATATATATATATATATATTTACCGCTACGAGGCTCGACGTAATTTTAAACTGTTAATGTTGGAGAAAAAAAAAATCCAAGTTTTTAAATTGTTTCGGTGATCCTTACACTTTTTCAATCTATTTGTTCTTAAAAACCAAAGGAGCCAGCTATCTTCACGTGTCAGTCGATATCTTGTTATCTTTCATAATTGTGACATTTTCACCCTCACAAGTGTCTATTTAGTTCAGAAAATAATATAATGTGTTTTAAAAATAACTGAGATCACATGAGGAAGTAGCATTTTCAGCGTTTTCGCCGAGAAATACGCTTATTCAGCCATCATTAGATTAAAAGAGAATGGACCTCCCCCCCCAAAAAAACGATGCTATCAGCCGGAACTGTTCCACAATTTGCACTACTTCTTGTCCATGAAGTCACGGCTATGGGGAAAAAAAAATCGACAAATCAGACGTTAATAATCTAGAAGTCGGTCCCTAGAGGAATGAGAGAATTGAAAGATTTTACCTAAGGAAATGTGGTTTTCGGTGTAACAGAAACCTTGATTTTGTGCAAATGGTCGTTTTTTTTTTTTTTTAAGCGCCACGAGGATCGACATAATTTTAAACTGCTTTTGCTTAAGAGCCAAAAAAAATCGATATATTTAAATTGTTTTTGTGACCCCCCCCCCCCTCCCTCTCTATGTTTCAATCTATTTGTTCTTAAAAACCTAAGGTGCCAGCACTCTTTACGTGTCAGTCGACTTCTCGTTATCCATCATAAATGTGACATTTTCACCCTCACAAGTGTCTTCTTAGTTCTAGATGTAATATAATGTGTTTTCGAGTCAACTTTGAGAAAATTTGAGGAAGTATTCAACCGTTATCGCCGAGAAATACGCTTATTCAGCCATCATTAGATTAAAAGAGATTGGACCTAACTCCAAAACGAATGCTATCACCCGAAACTATTTCACAATTTACAATACTTCTAGTCCTCGAAGTCACGGCTAAGGGGAAAAAAATCGACAAATCAGATGTTAATAATATAGAATTCCGTCAAAAAAGGAATCACAGTAATGAAAGATTTTACCTAAGGAAATGTGGTTTTTGGTGTATCAGAAACGTTTATATTGTGAAAATTTTTTTTTTTTTTTTTTTTTTTTTTTACCGTAACGAGGCTAGACGTAATTTTAACCTGCTTGTGCTGGAGAAAAAAAATCGTAGTTTTTAAATTGTTTCTGTGATCCTATATGTATCAATCTATTTGTTCTTAAAAACCTAAAGTGCCAGCACCGTTTACGTGTCAGTCGACTTCTTGTTACCCTTCATAAATGTGAAATTTTCACCCTCACAAGTGTCTTCTTAGTTAAGTATATAATATAATATGTTTTACAATCAACTTTGAGAACATTTGAGGAAGTTGCATATTCAGCCTTTTCGCCGAGAAATACGCTTATTCAGCCATCAATAGATTAAAGAGAATAGACCTTCCTCCAAAAAGGATGCTATCAGCCGGAACTATTTCACAATTTGCAATACTTCTTATCCTTGAAGTCACGGCTAAGGGGAAAGAAAAAAATCGATATATCAGATGTTAATAATCCAGAAGTCCCTCCTCAAAGGAATCACAGTATTGAAACATTTTACCTTGATTTTTTTTTTTTTATGTGTCCGACTCTGGGCATAGGCTTCAAAGCCTGCTATCAAGGCCCAGTCGTCCTCTTACAATCTACATGTCACCACTTCGGCGCTTGACACCCACCGTCCATATTGAATACATGCTAGGGCTGTCTCATACAGGACTGGTGTATTGGTATTAGCAGGGTCATTTTTACGACATGTCGGCGGGTCTTCTGGTAGATCAGTAAAGCCTGATTTAGTGAAATTCAAATCCTTAAACTGTTCCATGCACCAACGAGGATTCGAACCTGGGTCCAACGGGACCGCAAGCCAACTCTCTACCGATCGAGCTACAGCCTCCCCTAATATTGTGCAAATGTTCGTTTTTCTTTTTTTTCTTTCTTTTTTTATACAGCCACGACGCACGAAGTAATTTTAAACTGCTTGTGCTGGAAAAAATAAATCGAAGTTTTTAAATTGTTTCGGTGATCATCACAATGCTTCAATCAATTTGTTCTTAAAAACCTAACGTGCTAGCACTCTTTCCGTGTCATTCGACTTCTTAATATCACTCTTTACGTGTCATTCGACTTCTTCCTATCCTTCATAAATGTGATATTTCACCCATTCATGTGTCTTCTGAGTTCTGAATATAATATAATATAATGTATTTTATAATCAAGTTTGACAACATTTGAGAAAGTTACATATTCAGCGTTGTCGTCGAGAAACACGCTTATTCAGCCAACATTAGATTTAAAGAGAATGGACCAACCTCCAAAACGAATCCTATCACCCGGAACAATTTCACAATTTGCACTACTTAATGTCCTTGAAGTCAAGCCTGTGGGGAAAAAAAATCGACAAATCAGAATTTAATAATCTAGAATTCCGTATCAATAGGAACCACAATAGTGAGAGATTTTACCTAAGGAAATGTGGTTTTTGGTGTAACAAAAACCTTGATATTGTGAAAATCTTTTTTTTTTTTTTTTTTACTGCCACGAGGCTCAACGTAATTTTAAACTACTGTTGTTAAAAAAAAAAATAGTAAATAGGTTTGATGATCCTGACAAAGTTTCAGAATATTTGTTCTTAAAAACTTAAGGTGCCATCTCTCTTTACGTGTTAGTCGACTTCATTATTCTACATAAATGTGACATTTTCACCCTCTTATGTGTTTTAATTCTGAATTTACTATAATATATTTTACAATCAACTTTAAGAACATATGACAAAGTTGCATATCCAGCGTTTTCGTCGAGAAATACGCTTCTTCAGCCATCATTAGAATTAAAGAGAATGAACCTACGTTCAAAACGAATGCTATCACCCGGATCAATTTTATAATTTGCACTACTTAATGTCCTTGAAGTCTAGTTTGTGGGGGGGGGGAATCGACAAATCAGAAGTTAATAATCCAGAATTCCGTCTCAAGAGGAATCACAGTAGTGAGATTTTACCAAAGGAAATGTGGTTTATGGTGTAACAAAAACCTTGATATTGTGAAAATGTTCGTTACATTTTTTTTTCGCCACGAGCCTCAACGTAATTTTAAACTACTGCTGGAGAAAAAAAAGTTTTTAAATTGGTTTGGTGATCCTGACAAAGTTTTGAAAATATTTGTTCATAAAAACTTAAGGAGCCAGCTCTCTTTACGTATTAGTCGACTTCTTGTTGTTCTTAATAAATGTGACATTTTTACCCTTACAAATGTCTTCTTAGTTCTAAGTATAAAATAATTAAACAGTCAACTTTGTGAACACAAAGTTGCATATTCACCGTTTTCGCCGAGAATTACGCTTATTTAGCCATCATTAGTTTAAAAGAGAATGGACCTACCTACAAAACGGATGCTATCAGCCTTAACTATTTCACAATTTGCAATACTTGTCCTTGAGGTCACAGGTAAAGGGAAAAAAAAAAAAAAATCGACAAAACAGAATTTAATAATCCAAAATTTCGTCTCAAGAGGAATCACAGAATTCAAACATTTCACCTAAGGAAATGTGTTTTTTGGTGTAATAAAAACCTTGATATTGTGAAAATGTTCGCTTTATTTTTTTTTTTTTTTACTGCCACGAGGCTCAGCGTAATTTTAAACTACTGTTGGAGAAAAAAAAAAGTAATAAATTGGTTTGATGATCCTGACAAGTTTTCAAAATATTTGTTCCTAAAAACTTAAGGTGCCATCTCTCTTTACGTGTTAGTCGACTTCGTTCTTGTACATAACTGTGACATTTTCACCCTCATGTGTGTTCTTAATTCTGAAAATAATATAATATATTTTACAATCAACTTTAAGAACATATGAGAAAGTTGCATATTCAGCGTTCTCCTCGAGAAATACGCTTCTTCAGCCATCATTAGAATTAAAGATAATGGACCTACCTCCAAAACGAATGCTATCACCCGGAACAATTTCACAATTTGCACTTCTTAATGTCCTTGAGGTTAAGTTTAAGGAGAAAAGAAAATCGACAAATCGGAAGTTAATAATCCAGAATTCCGTATCAATAAGAAGCGCAGAAGTGAGATTTTACCTAAGGAAATGTGGTTTTTGGTGGAACAAAAACCTTGATATTTTGAAAATGTTCGTTACATTTTTTTTTTTTACACCACGAGCCTCAATGTAATTTTAAACTACTACTTGGAAAAAAAGTTTTTAAATTGGTTTGGTGATCCTGGGAAAGTTTCAAAATATTTGTTCTAAAAAACTTAAGGTGGCAGCTCTTTACGTGTTAGTCGACTTCTTGTTATTCTTCATAAATGTGACATTTTCACCCTTACAAATGTCTTCTTAGTGATGAGTATAAAATAATGTGTTTGTCAACTTTGTGAACATTTAGAGAAGTTGCATATTCAGAGTTTTCGCCGAAAATTACGCTTATTCAGCCATCATTTGATTAAAAAAGAATCGACCTTCCTCCAAAACGGATGTTATCAGCCGGAACTATATCACAATTTGCACTACTTCTTGTCCTTGAAGTCACGGCTAAGGGAAAAAAAAAAATCTACAAATCAGAAGTTAATAATCCAGAATTTCGTTTTAAGACGAATCACAGTATTGAAAGATTTTGCCTAATAAATGTGGTTTTTGGTGTAACAAAAACCTTGATATTGTGCAAATGTTCCTTTTTTTTTTTTTTTTTTTTCACCGCCACGAGGCTCAACATAATTTTAAACTACTGTTGGAGAAAAAAAAGTTTTTAAATTTGGTTTGGTGACCCTGACAAAGTTTCAAAAAATTTCTTAAAAACTTAAGGTGCCAGCTCTATGTGTTTGTCGACTTCTTGTTATTCTTCATAAATCTGACATTTTCACCCTCTCAAGTGTCTTCTTAGTTCTGAGTATAAAATAATGTGTTTACCAGTCAACTTTGTGAACACTTATAGAAGTTGGATATTCAGCGTTTTCGCCGAGAAATACGCTTAATCAGCCATCATTAGATTAAAAGAGAATGGACGTACCTCCAAAACTAATGCTATAAGCCAGAACTATTTTACAATTTGCAATACTTCTTGTCCTTGAGGTCACTGCTAAGGGGAAAAAAATCGACAAATCAGATGTTAATAATAGAGAATTCCGTCTCAAGAGGAATCACAGTATTGAAAGATTTTAACTAAGGAAATGTGGTTTTCTGCGTAACAGAAAACTTGATATTGTGCATTTTTTTTTTTTTTTTTACCGCTATGAGGCTCGACGTAATTTTAAACTGCTTGTGCTGGAGAAAAAATAAATCTTTTTTTTTTAAATTGTTTCGGTAATCCTCACAATGTTTCAATCTATTTTCTCTTAAAAACCTAAGGTGCCAGCTCTTTACGTGTCATTCGACTTCTTTTTATCACTCTTTACGTGTCATTCGACTTCTTCCTATCCTTCATAAATGTGATATTTTCACCCTCTCATGTGTCTTCTTAGTTCTGAATATAATATAATATAATGTATTTTATAATCAAGTTTGACAACATTTGAGAAAGTTGCATATTCGGCGTTGTCTTCGAGAAATACGCTTATTCAGCCATCATTAGATTTAAAGAGAATCGACCAACCTCCAAAACGAATGCTATCACCCGGAACAATTTCACAATTTCCACAACTTAATGTCCTTGAAGTCAAGTCTGTGGGAAAAAAAAAATCGATAAATCAGAAGTTAAAATCCCGAATTCCGTATAAATAGGAACCACAATAGTGAGTGATTTTACCTAAGGAAATGTGGTTTTTGGTGTAACAAAAACTTTGATATTGTGAAAATGTTCTTTTTATTTATTTATTTTTTTTTACTGCCACGAGGCTCAACGTAAATTTAAACTAATGCTGGAGAAAAAAAATAAATTGGTTTGATGGTCCTGACAAGGTTTCCAAATATTTGTTCCGAAAAACTTAAGGTGCCATCTCTCTTTACGTGTTAGTCGAGTACGATCTTCTACATAAATGTGACATTTTCACCCTCTCATGTGTCTTCTTAATTCTGAAGATAATATAATATATTTTACAATTAACTTGAAGAACATATGAGAAAGGTGCATATTCAGCGTTTTCGTCGAGAAATACGCTTCTTCAGCCATCAT
>JAGKTI010012902.1:7550-23859 GCA_018397915.1 Birgus latro
ACTACACGTATTAAATCATCCCAAAATCTATCCTTCTCTGCGTCATCCAATCCCACCTGTGGAGCATATGCTGATATAACTGAAATCATCACCCGTCCGATCAAAATTTTCACTACTATTATCCTATCACTTACTCTCATGACATTCATAACATACTCCACCCATTTCTCCGCAACCAACACACCCACACCCCCATATCCGTCAGTTCCCCCCTGCCAAAACAGCTTATAGTAGCAATCCTTCCCAGCAATCTTTCTGGCTGATCCACCCCTGTACCGGACTTCCTGCAAACAAGCCACATCCACCCACCTCCTACTAAATGCCTCAACAACTTCCCCCGCTCTTCCCCTCAAACTTCCCACATTCCACGAGCCCACCCTAAACCCCCTGGGTGATTTGCTGTCCTCAGGCTTGCTTTGATGCATGTATTTGTACTTGGTCATAGTCGGTAAGATAAAGGGGGGTAAACATTCCAAAGGCCCAGCCCATTGCACAGTCCTAGGTCCAGGCAATGGATCTGGGACCCCTAGCCCACCAGCTTACTAGTGGCTGTGGTAGTGGCCTCGGGGCACCCTGCCAGGACACCTGAAGGGACACCCTCCGAGCGCGCCTTGGCACTGCAACTGCCCTGCCATTATACACCCACTGATAGGGCAGCCTCCTGGGGCGCTACTCCAAGGTTCGGGCCCCTCTCTATTGAGTGGAAGCGGCAGCCTGGGAACCGCAATGCCCTGTACCCTCTAGCACAGGTTCGAGCCCCATCTCGCCCTGGACCCGTGATCTATTCCGGCGGAACCCCTGTCAAGCCTCCCCCCGAAAATCCTAACAGGTAATCATTAAAACTACTGAATAATACCTTACTTACTACAATACTAAAATTAGTAGCACTTTATCTAACCTCTGTTAACATGTTGTTCTCCTCTTCCTCAGTGAGGAATTTTTCCTCAATTTTTTCCAAAATCTCCTCTCTCTCGATGTAACTCTTCAATTTTGCAGCTGCTCATTCAATCACTGTACCATCAAAAATGTCCTCTAGTTCATGAGCACGCCCTTCATCTACTACACTGATTATCTTGTATGGCCCTTTCTATTTTCTATTTAGCTTAACTGCTGTTCCAGGCAAGGATTCCTCTACATACACCCACACTATATTTCCAACTTCTAACCTGGTGTTCTTCCTATTCATATTAGCTTTATCAATGTATTTCTTGGTATTTCTCTTCAGGGTCTCCTTAAGTAAGTTTTTCATATTTAACCTGTCATTACATCTTCATCTGGTGGTAATGTTAACTGGCCTTCTTGTTGTTGCTGTGATGGTTAGAGGGTGTGGACGACGATAAAGCCGTTTTCACCCTAGCAGTGGGCTGGGGAAGCTTTAAGCTGATGCAGTGGCAGACCTGAAGTGCCCACAGTTTCGTAAAAAGCGACCAAGGAGGCGTGATGCAGTTCTTCGGTGTTGGGGGTCTAGTCCTCGTTCTGATAGTAGGGTAGGGAACGTGAATGTGGTAATCCCCTCTTCTACAAGTCTGCCACTTAAAATCATACGGTATGACTGGAAGCGGGGGCAGTCTAAAAGGAAGTGGTCAATTGTCTCATTGACCGTGCGGCACCAAGGACAGTAAGGGTCAGGAGTGAGTCAGAGGCGATACAGATGGGCATGAAGAGTCTGGTCAACAGGACGTCAGTAGTTCTGTCAGAGGATCTGGCCCAGGGGTGAGGGGAAGAGTCTGTTCGATACTGTCCCAAGGGAGGATAAGGCTGAGGGAGGAGTTCCACTGGTCCTGGCATACTCTGTTTACTAAAATCTTGTGTATGCTTAGTGCTAGTGGTAGGGGTTCAACAGCTACTGTATTGTGAGCCATCTTGGCTGCAGCATCCGTGATTTCATTACCACGAATCCCTGGCACCCTTGCAGTCTTATGGTCCAGCCGGTATGTATTAGCGACAGAAGGAGGGACTGGACGGCGTACACTAGTGGCTTGTCCGTATGTGGGGTGTGGGACGAAATAAGGGAGAGGGAGGACTGACTGTCTGTGTATAGGACTGCTTTCTGTGGGCCAAGATGTGCCTGGATGAAGGAGAGGGCCAGATGAATGGCAAACAGTTCGCCTGTGAGGCTGGGGTGTAATGGGCTGAGTCGCCATGTCTGACACAATGTCAGGTTCTCGAAGCAAACTGCTGCTGATGTCGAGGGCAGAGAGGGTACATGGGAACCATCTGTGAAAATGCTGAGGAAACCAAGATACTGCATGGCTGTCATCTCTGTGAAGATGGATAAGGCAAGATGTGTGTGCTGTGACTTATTGAAGGGAGGAAGTGTTACACTGATGAAGGGTGACAGGTCTGTCCAGGGTGAGAGAGGGGTGATGGCTGGTGAGGGAGAATGAGGAGGTGGAGTGAGGGGTAGATCTTGGAAATGGCATAGTGACCTTATGAGGAACGGGTTGTGAGACTTGAGGCGCCAGTGAGGACTTATAGGAGACACATCTAGGGAAAGGGAGAGAGAAAGGAAGGGATGGGAGGCTGGGTCATGATCCTACACAGCGACTGGCAGTCGAGGCGGTCTGCATGTAATGAGATGATGGGAGAAGAGCACATCGCTCCTGTGGCTATACGGAGGGCAGCGTTCTGTATTATATCTAGCATACTAAGTGCTGACCGTGTCGCTGACCCATACAATATGCAACCATAGTTGATGCGACTGTGGATGCCTGCCTTATAATAGTGTAGAAGGACATCACAATCCGCTCCCCAGCTCACACCTGCTAGACGGCGCATGATGTCCAGGCGACTGGAGCATGAGAGGCGGAGATGTTCAATGTGCGTCCACCATGTGAAGACTGGACCATCCAACTGCATTCCCAAGTATTTGTGATGTCTATGCAGAGGTACCCCCATAGATGCCAGGAGGATTTCAGGAAGTGCTGGGAGTCGCTTGAGTGTATGGACAATTAGTGCACTTTTGTCAGCACTGACAAGAAGACCTCTGGCACAAAGCCAGTCACAAAGGGAAAAGGCAGCATGCTGCAGAGAGAGCTGTGCACTCTCCACTGTATTGGCCCATACAACCAAGGCCAGATCATCAGCGTCGACCAGTAGGCTGCATTTTTTATATTTGGGTAGTCCGGAGAGTGCAACATTGAAGAAGAGGGAACTGAGTACAGCACCCTGTGGAACACCCCGGAGGATGGATTGCGTGGTTGAGGTGGCGCTACCGATTCGAACTTGGAATGTGTGGCCAGTGAGATAGTCTCGGATCCAGGAAAACGGAGCTCCAGTGAAGGATGCACTGATGGGACACATTGTCAAAAGCTCCTTTGATGTCCAGGAATAGAGTGAGCATAACCTGCTTGCAGTGATATGTGTCATGGATGTGATGTTCCAGCTGCAGCAGCACATCCATGGTGCCACGCCCTGGTCGGAAACCACACTGGTTTTCATGCAAGAGATCCCTGGACTCCAGCCACCAAGAGAGGCGAGATGCTACTAGCCGCTCCATGAGCGTGCACACATTGGAGAGAAGGCATGTGGGTCTGTATGAAGCTGGATTTGCTGGGTCTTTGAATGGTTTAGGGAAGGGGAGGAGAGTGGCATTCTTCCATAGGACTGGGCAGATCCCCTCCTGCCAGCTCCTGTTATACATGGCAAGAAGGCATTCCAAGTGGGAAGCTGGGAGATGTTGCAGGAATTCATTAGGCATCATGTCTGGTCCCACTGCAGTTTTAGGGCGCAGCCTGGGGAGTGCTTGTGACAACTCATGCATAGTGAAAGGGTAGCTGAGGGATACTAATGAATGATCATGAGTTACTGGCCCTGGAGGCTGATGGACATCTAGAGGCAGTGAAAACTGAGAGGGAGTTCCCAGGATGGAATGGAAGTGTTGGGCTATAAAGTCTGCTTTGTCCGAGTCATCCAGCGGTAAGATGCCATTTTTTTGCAGGGGATAGGAGTGCTGGGATGAATGGCCCTCCATGGAACGTCGGAACCTCCAGGTGCGTGATGTCGAGGTGGAAAAGGTGATGCTGGAACAGAATGTATTCCAGGCTTGGCATTTGGTAACTGCTATGATCCTGGAACATATTACGTCCAGTAGTCGATAACTGATTTTATGGGCATCGGTGGGGTGCTTTTTCCACTCACGCCAAGCCCTGCGGCGATTTTTAACTGCCATTGCACACTCATCTGTCCACCACGGCACACCTGATCTTGCAGTAAATCGGGAGGACGAGAGTCGGAATGCCACCTTGCCGGCGGACGACAGACTAGCTGAGAAGTTCTCAGCTTTGTGATGGATAGAAGCAGCGGGGTGGGTAAGTCGCGGGAGGGCCTCCTTGAAGTTCCCCCAGTTTCCAGAGTGGAGGTTCCAGTGTTTCCCATATTATTAAGGGAGCAGGAGGGAGTGTTAGGGTCCCATAGGTGGTGTCGAGCATTTAAGTCTTCCATGATCAAAACCGGGGAGGAGCACTGTGTAAAGTAGTGCCATAGTTCTTCCTGTGAAACACTTGTGCAGGGGTTATAACAGATAAGTACAGAGCACCATGCCTTCTGTAAGGCTACCCTGATGGCTAATACTTCCATGGCCCCACCTGAGTAAGAAGCAATGGGCAGGTTGGAGTAGGGAACATCTGCACGTATACATGCTACTATACCACCCCCCTTACCCTGAGGACGATCCCTTCTGATTATCGTATAGCCTGGGAGAGTGAACTGGAGTCTGGTGTGAAACCAGGTTTCACATACTCCAATGATATGAGGCTGGAGGGGCAGGAATGTTGCCTTAAAGTCTTGGGTCCTCTGAACTATAGAACGAGCGTTCCAGAGAATGGTAGTTAAAAGGGGGACGATATCCATAATGAACATAAATAATTTTTCAGCTTTGGCCAAAGTTGGGCAAAAATGTCTGTCAGGGGTTTACCAGAGAGATACAGGCTGATTGCCTCAAACAGCAATGTTACTAGTGGATTAGGGGAACTGTCCTCATCTGCAAGAGAGGTAGATTCTCGGACTTGAGAAGGGGGGAGTCGGTGCCGCATCCTTGGGTCAGAGGGTGCTGGCTAAGGAGGATGGGAACGTGTCAGTCCAGGTTGTCGGGTTGAAGGTGTCGCACTCATTAGAGGAGCAGTGTCAATGATGGCAGCATCCAGTAGCTCGTCGTCTGAGCTTGTCTGGGAATGATGGGGTCGTTTGCATGAGTTCTGTCTGATATGGGATTGATGGACTACTGTGTCAGAAGTAGGGTCAGTTGATGCATGGAGTGTCACTATGTCAGGGGAATCAAAGTCATTTCCCTCCCTGAATGCAGCGAAGCGGTTCTTGGTGACCCTGTCATATGTTGCTGCTTCCGGAAAGGGCCTACTCAGCGTGATCTTGTTGGAGGTGATGCGAGGGGTGACGTTAACGGTCCGGGCTTTGGGTGCATTGCACAGGGCTCGGAGTTTCTTATTTACCTCCTGTAAGGTTGCCTTGCCCTCCTTTACTGTGTCGTGAATGGCACTGACCTCTTTGTAGACCCCGCTTAACTTCGATAACACTCTGTGGTGACCGCCACACAGGTAACAATGTGAGGCATTGGTACATTTTTGGCCATCCTTGGTACAGAAAGAGTGCCATCCACTACACACTGAACAGCGGACTTTGTTCTTGCAGGAGACGATGCTGTGGCCATACTGATGGCAGTCGTAACAGCGCAGGACAGGAAAATGGTAAGGGCTCACTGCATACACCACATGACCATAGGCCACTTTTAATGGTAGTGGACCTGTAAATTTCACTCTTACACTGAGGGAGGGCTGACGGCCTGATTCATTTGGAACCCGAGCTGGTATTCTATATACATCTAGGATTTCTGCTGGGTGTCCACTAAGCACCTCTAATTTTGAGCGGAGGCTGGTTTCAGACGCCTGAGTTGCGATTGGACCAATCTTCCTATATACTACCTCCGGATCAGAGTCAATGACTGACCTCTTACAGGTTACCTGATATGGTCCCAGCTTGGTTAGTGATTCCATTGGTGGCTTGATCTCAGGCACCACTCTGGCTAGAATCCTGACCCTTAGACCCCTGCCTGAGCCCAAGATTGTCACCTCCTCCTCTCAGCTATACTTGGCAAATGGACTCTCATTGATGGATTTTGTTAAGGTGTCTGGGTCCTGGAATACTGGCTCGTTATTGACTGACATGATGATGTAAGTTACCAGTCGGTCTGTACAGGAGTTGGTTGGGGAGGAGCCGGTGCGTTGTTGTTTGTCCGCCGGCTCTGTCTGAAGATGGTCCTTGTCCCCAATTGTCCTCTTCCCTGTACAAATGAAGGGTTGATGATCCATTGCCGTGTCTCCGGCGCCTCCACCCAACTCGTCATCCATCACTTACTTCGTTTATCTCTTGCTACGAGAGCTCAAGTCGGCACAACCTCACGCCACAACAGCTGACGCGAGATCCTTCTACAGATTCCTGGCCTTCTTCTCTACTTGGATGTCTATCACAGAATGCAAAGAATGGAGAAGTTCCCAAAGTTATATGGACTGCTTCATTTAAAACCTTCTCGTCTCTTGAATATGATTTGGCCAAGTGTTTGGATGCTCTTGACTTAAAATAGCAAGCACGGTCTTCAACGTTTGGTGAGCTTGTTCTATGATCGAATTACCCTGAGGATGGTAAGGGATAATAAGTCCGTGTTTGATATCAGCTCTCCTGCAAAAGTCCCTGAATTCAGCTCCTGAAAATTCTCCTCCATTGTCTGTTATGACCAAGTCAGGTTTACCGAAATGACGTATATCCTTCTTGAATTTTTCAGCCACGGCCCTTGAAGTCTTGTTTCGTAAGGGATAAATCCTCAGAAATCTAGAGAAATGGTCAATGACCGTTAAACAGTACCGGTAACCTGCTCTACTTCCTTGCAGATCATTCAAATCTATAGCTACCCTCTGACTGTTATCATCTACCGGCGGTAAATTTTTCCACTGATGAACTACCGCTCCATGTCTTTTACACTGTTGGCAAGATTTGCATGACTTTACATACATCCAGATGTCTCTCAGTAATGACGGCCAGTAGAAATACTGCTCTGATTTTGCCAATGTCTTACACTTTCCTAGGTGTCAGTCATTATGGGCAATTGAACATGCTATGGCTACAAGTGCCTTAGGGACTATGAAGTACAATATGTCATCTACAATTTCAAAACGGTAAAATGGCTTATTTCCTGGGGTCCTTTTAGGAAGGTCTCCACCCTCCACGAAAGCTATCACTTTGCTCCACACCTTTTCAACTCTTTGAGCATATCTACTCCTTTCTGCTGTTAATCCCAGATACCTAATATCATTACTTGGTTATGACTCAGGCTCCAGAAAGGTGAGACCCTATGTCTAGCTCTTTCTCTCCCTCTTAGCCTGGGTATAGAATAGTGTGATCTGCATCTAGAGTGGGTCTAGCAGTGAAGTTAGAAGGGACCTGAGATAATATTATTAAGCCCAGGATTCCTTTTCCTGGAGTAGAAGGGCGCTCTTTACGTGTGAGAGGAGATGTGTGTGTGTGTGGGGGGGGGACTGACTCCAGCTTCAGCATCACGTTGGGGAAACCTGCCAGACTCCAGGGAGTATGCGGTCGGAAACTCCTTCTGTGTTACCAAGCAGTCTCTAGCAAGCTTGGTAGTTGCACATGTAGCAAGAACACTGGAACAATGGAGTTCCTTCTACACTACCAAGCTACCTGTAGCAAGCTTGTTTGTGCCACATCTAGCAAGCACACTGGAACACTGGAACTCCTTCTGCATTGCCAAGCCACCTTTAGCAAGTTTGGTTGTTCTGTCTCTAGCATGCACTAAGCTGATGAGTTCCCATTGTCAGTGGAACTGGTTGCTCAGGCTGTGATGGTGGCTGGTTGGCAACTTTGGACTGGAGGGTCTTCTGGAAGATGCATGCATGGGCTTCTTGTGTCCTGGTTCTGAGACTCATACTGTGGCTATATGTCTCCTCGCTGTCGTCATTGTCCCAGGTATTTTACCACCCCTGCTGTCTTTTAAGCCAGGTCCCTGTGGCAGCAGGTCGAATACTTGTGCTTAGCCAGCAATGGTGGCTGGTTTGAGGTTTTTGAGGAGGAGTACCAGGACACTGACCATTCGTTGGGTTCCCTGGTGGGATCCCTGATGAGGATCAGGGAGCTGGAGTGAGGGTAACTGACGAGCGGATGGAGTAGATGGTGTGGTTTCTGGATCCTCATTTGTCGTGGGGGATCCAAAATGCGTAGTGGATGAGCGTGCTGACTTGGGTTTGGTGTGGTTGGAGAGAGGAGATGGTGGCAGCGGTGGTGGTTGCAAGGGTGGCAGGAAGTACGTTGGTGACCTTTGACCTGGGGGCAGGCTTGAAGCAGGTCGGTGCTGATGCAACAGTACTGTTGGGAGGGGTGGAGGCAGGAGTGTGGCTGGATGGGTAGGATTTTGTGTTTGTGAGGGATCTGAGATCGGGACATTGTGACACTATGCATGGAATAGGGTTGGTAGTTGGGGTTGAAGGAAGTGCTGGGTGTGGGGTGACACAGTTTGATAGTAGTGGGGTGCTGTATCTGTTCGGTGGTCGTGACTGCTGGCCACATCTAGTAAAGACTGGCATATGATTCCTTCTATCAACCGGTTGTGAGAAGGAGGATGGGGAGCTGGTGGCTGACCTGGTGCTGCCAGGTGATGTAGAAGGAGTGAGGGAGGGTTGTGGGGACAGTGGGGATGCGAATGAGATGATATTACAGGTAAGAGATGAGTGAGAACGTGTGGATGAAAGCACAGGGCAGGGTGGAATGGTAGTGGGTTGGGAAGGGGATGAAGCTGAGTGGGAGGTGTCGGCCGATGGGAGGGAGGGGGGGGGGCTGGTGATCTGGGTGGTGACGGTGTGGATGATGGTGGTGGGCTGGGGGTTCGTGAGACAGCAGAGCTGGATGGTGATGAGATGAAGGAGGGATGCAAGTCAGGTGATGGTGGGGAAATGCCTTTCCCTAGGGTGCAGGCCTGGCAGGCTTCAATCACCCATCTGGCAATGGCTGGTGGGTCTGGTGTCCAGTAGACATCCCTGAATGTTTGGAGTAGCTTCTGTTGTCCAAGGTGAATATCATTCCCATGGTGCAGATGGGCCATGATGCCCTCAACCTCCATGGGGTCAATGACAATGTGACCGGAAGGGGTGTAGAGGTGGTCCCCTATTTGCTTGAGAAGATGTTGAGAGGCATCCACCCTGGTTTTAGTTTAGTTTCCCATTGCTGCATTAGGATGTTCTCTAGTGTGTTGCTCTCCATTTTCTGTAGTTCAGTGAATGCCTTCAGGGGTAGCCTTGACAAGGCATCTACACTGGTGTGAGGGGGGACAATTGCCAGGGAAGCTAGGCAATTTGCAGCAAGTGGTTGATCCATTTGTGGGGAAAAATGCAGTGAATGCAGGGCAGAGGTACTCAGCAGTGCCCAGGCTTGGTGGTGGGGTTGGATGATGGTTGTCTTTTCTGTGATGGTCTGCATCCTGTGAAGGCCAGCTGCATGGTCATGGACCCTGAACCGGAGGCGCCAGTGCTGGCAGTCAACTGTGGCTCCCAGCTTTTGTAGTAGGTCCTACCCAACATTACCGTCGTACACTGTACATTTTAAGTTGAACACAATGAATAGGTGGTTACTGTAGCCCAACGGCTCTGGGGTGGTTACCAAGAGTGGAAAAGTTTCACCCTTCACAGCCAAGGGCTCGTCCCCTGCTCCAATGTGGTCAGTGGACGAGGCCTGGAGGGTGTTGAAAACTGCCCAATTCTGTTGGTAGAACCGCGTGTACAGGCAGGAACACGCAGCACCAGTATCCACTAGGAGCCACAGTGGGACTCCTTGGAGTTTATCTTTTGTGTAGACTGGCGTTTTGAGCTTGGTACTACTGTACTTGCCGCCACCAGGGCCAGAGTTGACAGGGGGAATCCTAAAAATCCAGCCCAGCTTCTGAGGATTCCGTGATTTTCAGCTGCTCTTCCACGCTGTAAAAAGTGGCTGCTGGATCCACCTCATCTTCAGGCCCCAGTTTGGTGCCGTTTGCTTGGGTATACTTATTGGCCACGTGACACTGGATGGAGCAGGTTTGTGATGGTGAGCCTCGTCAGTTAGACCTGTTATGCCGAGCCTTAACTTGTTCCTGCATATTGTGCAGGACACAGGAAGCACTAGAGTTTGAATTCCCAAGGGTCAATCAGAATCAGGCTGTCTTGCCATGTCTGCCTTTCTTGCTGGGACAGGAAAATTCTGGGATAGAAGGGGCAGTTCACATTTTGCCACTCCTCTGTCTTCTGACCTAGTTGAGTAGGGATGCATCGCACAGCCCCAATCTGCTTCTGCTTCTCTGTGTACGCTGCCAATGGTCGTCAGATCGTCACTATATCCTGATCAAACCCTTGAGTGTTGTGAATGGTAAAATGCTCCCGGACAGCACTTGGTAGGATGCACATAAGGTGAGCAAAGATGTGTTGATTACGCTGTTCTTCAGTTAGCTGGGCAAACGTGGACCGTGTGAACTTCCACGAGTCTGCTAAGGTATTGTCAAGGTCTCCCTCGAATGACAACTGCCCTGAGGGATGGTTGGATGGAGTCAACTACAATTTTGCTGAATTGTGCCTGTGTTAGGGCCACATTAATTTTCCCAGCTACCATGGTTGCCGACTTCCCTAAGTGGGGCAGCAATACCACAGTTTTTTGCACGTCTTTCCTGTATACTAAATTCAACACCAGTTGACCATTTCCACATAAGCTGTTATATCATACAGCATGGGGTTATACTGTACTGGAAATAAGGATGAGGGACCTTGGCGCTGCCATACTGGCGTCTATGTTACCGTATACCTCGATGGCTGAAACTGCACTTTGCATTCCCTCTGCATTTAGAACTACCACTGGCTACCAGTGTGTGTTATGCTACGGTATTTCTAGTCTAATGGGGTTCTTCTAAACTGGGAGGATCACCAAAGCAGGATTCAGCACACCTTGTGAGTACAGGGTAGACACAGAAACTCCAGATGGCAGAACAAAGGATTTATTATTACACCAGCCTTGATTTACAAGTGGATGGAGTGGTTGGTCAGTGGGGTGTGCCAGCTGAGATGGATGGGAATGGTAGTGCCTTGGTGGACATCTGTGCTGGTAAGGGGTTGGCAATAGCCAACACCTACTTTCGGCACAAGATGATCCACAGGTATACATGGAGAGTCTTGAGGATGGATGGTGAACTTGTAGAACGGAAGGCAATGATAGATTACATGTGTGTGGATGAGCAAATGAGAAGACAAGTGTTGGATGCAAGAGTGTGGAGAAGGTGGGGGAGTGGAATCTCTGACCATCACTTAGTGATGGCCAAGGTGAGGCTGCAAAGAAAGTGGGTGAAGAGACCAAGGGGAAGACAGGGGGAAGTAGCTCCTGTCTGTGAGAAGAGTAGAGAAGTTACAAGACAGTGAGAAAATGGCAGAGTATAAGAGAATAGTGGAAGAAAGATTGGGAAGGTATGAGTTAGAGCAGATGGCAGGGGTGGAAGATGTATGTAAGATTTTCACGGAAGAGATAGGCGCAGCGTGTGAGGAGGTTTGTGGAGTGAGGAGATGCAGGGGTGTGCAAGGGATAGCATGGGGGAATGATGAGGTGAAACGAGCTGTGGAACAAAAGAAGAAGGCATATAGTGAATGGCTAGCGAGCAGAGGTAGGGGAGAAGATGAGAGAGAGAAGAGAGAGAAGAGAGAGGTATATGTGAGCCGGAGAAGAGAGGTGAAGAGATTGATGAAGGAGAGTAAAAGAAAGTGGATGAGGAGTTTGGGAGGAATCTGAGTTGAAAATAGAGGAAGAGTAAGAAATTGTTTTGGAAGGAGGTAAAGAAAGTAAGACAGTGTGAAAGGGGAAATAGTAGGGGAGTGAAAGATGGGAATAATAGATTGCTGGTGGAGAAGAAAGAGAAATTGAGGAGATGGAAGGAGCACTTTGAGAATTTGTTGAATGTAGAGAGTGAGAGCAGTGCGAGTATAAGTGGTTGGGGAATGGCTGGGAGAAGAAGAGGTGAGAGGAGGGAGGAAGAGATCAGTAGCGTGGAAGCATTGAAGAAGGTCAAGATGGGAAAGGCCCCAGGAATTGATGCAGTGTGTGGTGAAATGCTGAAGTATGGGGGTGAGGTTGTTGTGGAATGGATATGGAAGTTGTGTAGATTGGCTTGGGAAGAGGGAAGGGTTCCAGAGGACTGGAAATCAGGTATAATTGTTCCTTTATATAAAGGAAAAGGGGAGAGAGAAGTATGTGGTAACCATAGGGATATTTGCCTTCTTAGTGTGACTGGAAAGATATATGGCAGAATACTTATTGATAGGGTCAGATTTAGGAAGGGAAACGGGTGTGTAGATCAGATATTTGTTCTAAGATGTTTAATGGAGAAGTTTCTAGAGAAGGGAAAGAAAGTGTATGCTGCCTTCATGGACTTGGAGAAAGCTTATGACAGAATACATAGGCAAGGTATGTGGAAGGTATTAAGAATATATGGAGTGGAGGGGAAATTGTTGAGTGCTGTGAAGAGCATGACCGAAGGAGCTAGGGCTGCTGTGCGAGTGGATGGTGAGCTAAGTGAGTTCTCTGATCTGAAAGTGGGACTGAAACAGGGTTGTGTGATGTCTCCATGGCTGTTTTATATATACATGGATGGGGTTGTAAAGGAGGTGCAAGGTAGGGAAGTGGATGTGGGGGTGGCTCTAATGAATGAGGGTGAGATGAGGAAGATTCCGGTGTTGTTGTTTTCTGATGATACAGTATTGTTGAGTGAAGATGAAGGGGAGTTGGAAGGTTTGGTGAATGAATCTGGGACAGTGTGTAAGAAGAGGAATCTGAAAGTCAATGCGAGCAAGAGTAAAGTTATGGTGTTTGAGAGGAATGAAGTCACAGAATGCACAGTGAGGCTGGATGGTGAGGATATGGAGAATGTGAGTGCATTCAAGTACTTGGGCAGTGATGAGTAAGGATGGACGTTTTGGGGATGAAATACTTGAAAGGGTACAGCAGGGAAGGAAGGTTGTTGGTTCATTGAAAGCAGTGATGAGAAATAGGGAGGTGAGTATGGAAGTCAAGTAACTGCATGATAGTATTGTGATCCCTACCCTGACGTATGGAAGCGAGGCATGGACCTTGCTAGAGGGTAACAAGTCAAGAGTGAGAGCAGTGGAATGAAAGATGGGAGTGACATGGAGCAACAGGTTGACGAATGAAGAAGTGAAGGAACGTTGTGGGGTGGATGTGGATGTGGTTGAGAAGATTAGGAGAAATACACTGAGGTGGTTTGGACATGTGGAGAGAATGGAGAATGAAACTCTGACTAAGAGGGTGTATGCAGGTGGGGTGGAGGGAGGGAGGGGAAGGCCGAGAATGAGGTGGAGGGATGGAGTTGAGGGGGGTGTGAGCTGGAGTGAGGGTAGGCAAATGGTGGGTGACAGAGCGACTTGGAGGCGTTTTGTCTGCGGCCACCCTTTGCGGGATTAGGGAGTCGGGCTATAGATAGCTAGATAGATAGACCTCTAATATCATGATATTTATATACAAGAAATGATCAGTTGGGGTGAAGGGGAATTGGGAGGGGTGATCTGGAAGGGATGTCCCACATATAACAGCAACTTGTCACATGGACCTCTCTGGAAAAGGATGGGGACAGATTTTTGTCTTTACGTCTGTTAGGGATGTTGTGGTGTAGTGAATTATTTGAGGTAGGACCAAGGGGGAGACAGACTACGACTCAAGCTCCAGAAAGATGGCGATCAAACGTCTACCTCTTTCTCCCTCTCCACCTGGGGATAGAGTAGCATGATCTGTACCCAGACTGGGTATAGAGGTGAAGTAGAAGGGACCCGAGATAGTTGAAACAACAAGTTCATACTGTATTGCTAAGCTGGGGATTCCTTTTCCAGGGGTTGAAGGGAACTTTATATGTGTGTGAGGGGATGTGTGTGTGTGTGGGGGGGGGGACTGACTCCAGCTTCAGAATCATGCCAGACTCCGAGGAATGCATGGTCTAGAACTCCTTCTGCACTGCTCAGCCACCTCTAGCAAGCTCGAATGTGCCACATCTAGCAAGCACACTGGAACACAGGAACTCCTGCATCGCCAAGCCACCTCTAGCAAGCATACTGGAACACTGGAACTCCTTCTGCATTGCCAAGCCGCCTCTAGCAAGCTCGGTTGTTCCACCTCTAGCAGGCACTAAGCTGACGAGCTCCCGTCATCAGTGGTACTGGTGGCTTGGCCTGCAATGGTGGCTGGATGGCGGCTCTGGGCTAGAGGCTCTTCCAGGAGCTGCGTGCACGGGCTTCTTGTGTCCTTCTGGTTCTAACACTCATACTGTGGCTACCTCTCCTCATTGCTGTCATTGTCCTGGGTATTTTAACGAGTCATTCGCCCCCACACACATCCTCTCAGACACATAAAGAGCACCCTGCTACCCCACACAAAGGAATCCTGGGCTTATTAATGTAAACTTGTTGTCCTGACTATCTCAGGTCCCTTCTGACTTCACTGCTAGACCCACTCTGGGTACAGACCACATTACTCTATCCCCAGGCTGAAAGAGAGAGAGAGAGAGAGAGAGAGAGAGAGAGAGAGAGAGAGAGAGGGAGAGAGAGAGAGAGAGAGAGAGATAAGGCCTCCCCCTTGGTCCTACCTCATATAATTCACAATGTCCCAACGCCTCCGACAGACATAAAGAGACAAAACCCAGCCCCATCCCTTTCCAGAGAGGTCTTTGTGATGGGCGTCAGTGTTATATGCAGGACATCCCCTACAGATCTCCCCTTCCAATTCCCCTTTGCCCCAAATGACCATTTCTTGTATATAAATCTAACGATATTGGATGTAAGGTGGTACGTAAAGACTTGTGCAATAATAGATGTTTTGTCTGGCCATCTGCAGTTTCTGTCTACCCTGTACTTTTATGGTGTGTTGAATCCTGCTTTGGTGTTCCTCCCTGTTTAGAAGAACACCACTAGACCAGCATAACACCCTTCATTGAAAAGGCTAACAATTTAGCTCATAAAGCTCTGCTTTTGGATTCTCCTGATATGCTGAAGAAAGCTATACTTTTTTAAAAAGTACAGTGAACTCTCTTGGGAGCTATGACATTACCATACAGCTTCATGCTAGCATAGCAAATGGCAGTACTAGCTCTCTTCACTATGTAAATGTGTTTCAGAATACTTAGGTAACATGTGGGCAAAGGTGGACTTTATGACACTGTTGTAATAAGACTGAGACTAGGGTTATATTACTGGGAATTCACCAGAGATGACTCCATACCTTGTGCAGTTTGTGGGTCACCTGCAGCACACACACTGCATCACTATATATTGGAATGTCCACTTACTGCGAGGTATAGAAACCCGCAACTTATGACGCTGACTCAGCCAGTCTCATGGATAATCAGTGAAAATTTGTTACTTCTCATTCTCCATGAATTTCCTTAATTTGTAAAGTACCTAAGTTCCAGTAAGCACTACATTCTTAACGTGTAGTTACGCACACAAACAGTTACTGTTCTTCAATCTAATATCGGCAACATTCGATATGCTGCTGAATACACTGCATATTTTGCTTGTATATATAAATCATGTATACCATAGTGGTAGGTGGTGGCGACCATCATCCACTCACTTGATGTAATACTGCCCACTTCTTCCTTAGCCTTTATCATTCGTTTTCTGTGCCTGCCCTCCTCTCTTCCTATTTCTCCCATCTTTCCTGTCACTTCTTATTGCTTTTCTTTCCTTTACAGGTGGCTTTACATTGAATGACAAGCCAAATGGTTTCCTGTAAGCCAAGAAACCATTTACAACGCTGGGTGGCAACCATATAACCAAACCATACGTGCTCCCTATGTGTCAACAAGTGGGTTGGTGGAGGGTTAGTGCCCCTTCCTTTAAACCAAATAACTCAAAGTCAAATGCCCACCCTTTGTGGGATTATGGCGTCTGGCAACAGATAGATAGATAAATGTATACCATGTGCAGTTTGTGGGTCACCTGCAGCACACACACTGCATCACCATATATTGGAATGTCCACTTACTGCACAGTATAGAAACCCTTAACTTATGATGCTGACTGAGCCAATCTCATGGATAATCAATGAAAATCTGTTACTTCCCATTCTCCATGAATATCCTTAATTTGTAAAGTACCTAAGTTCTAGAAAGCACTACATTCTTAACATTTGCAGCCACGCACACAAACAGTTACTATTCTTCAATCTAATATCAGCAATATTCGTTATGTTGTGGTGCTCTAAATTTTAGCACCCTTGA
>JAGKTI010012903.1:0-23859 GCA_018397915.1 Birgus latro
GCCTTGGCACTGCAACTGCCCTGCCATTATACACCCACTGATAGGGCAGCCTCATGGGGCGCTACTCCCCGGTTCGGGCCCCTCCCTATTGGGCGGAAGCGGCAGTCTGGAAACCGCAATGCCCTGTACCCTCTAGCACAGGTTCGAGCCCTACCTCGCCCCGGACCCATGATTTATGCCAGCGGAACCCCCGTCTCGCCTTCCCCCAAAAGTATATATATGTATGTATGTACATATGTATATATATACAGTTGACCCTCGAATCTACGGACCCCAAGTCAATGGATTTCGGAAGCAACGGGCAGTATCTGCTGGCAGAGAATCACTCCGGACTCCTGTCAGTTTTTTATTTCATGACAGGTACACTTATGATCAGTAATTTCTGCTCAGGGGTGCCCCCTTTCTACCCCTGTATACCCAGAGACAACGGGAGGGGGTGACGAAACGAGCTCCACCCACCTCTACCCCATCTCCCAACCCTCCCCCATACCCCTGCCCCACCCAACCTCCCATTCGTCATTCTTAACTGGCTGGTACATCTCAAGCTAACCCCATACTTTACACTCATAGTTACATTACTAATACAAATAAAACACTAGGACATGTAAAGGGTACATAATATAACTAGGAACACAGCAGCAAGAAATTAATGCATTATTATGTTGATAGTAAAACAAAAATGTTGACAACGGCCTTACCAGGTCTCTGGTGTTGGGTGCTTGCGTGCGTACGTGTCTGTGTCCTTGTGTTTGTGTGTGTGTGTGTGTGTGTGTGTGTGTGTGTGCATGTTTTTGTGTGTTTTTAATTGTTCTTACCTAATTGTATCTTTACAGGAATGAGTCAAGCTCGTACCGCCCCGTGTCTTAAACCATTTTCATCATACATCTCCTTAAATTTATGAATTGTTTTGGTACACACTATTTCATTCAGTAGTGCATTCCACTGATCAGTTGGCCCATTTGGGAAACTAAATTTCCATACGTCTTTATCACCTCTCTTTTTATGCAGTTTTTTCAGTGTCCTTTTGCTGATGCTTCCCATTATGTTATTTATTCATTTGTCTATTTTCTCCTTCCCTGCATTTATGTGTGTGTGTGTGTGTGTGTGTGTGTGTGTGTGTGTGTCTCCAAAGCAGAGCACCCAACACATGAGGCCTGAGGTGGCCATTGTTAACGTTTTTTTTTTTCACTGTCAACGTCATAATGCATTAATTTCTTGCTGCAGCACGTTGATAGTTATATCATACACTTTTAACATATCCTAGTGTTCTGTGTTTGTATGAGCAGTGGAACCAAGAGTGTTAACCATGAAATCAGCTTGATATGTAACTGCCAGTTAAAAATGACGGGTGGGGTGGGGGATTGTAGGGGGATGGGGGAGGGTGGAGACCTGGGGTAGAGGCGAGTGGAGCTCGATTCATCCCACCCTCTCCTCTTCCCTTGGTATGCAGAGGTAGGAAGAGGGGGGGGGGGCCCTGGGCAGAAATTAGTGATTGTGAGTGTACATCTTTTTTCATTTCTAACTACATATAGTATTTCTCTTTACAGGTACCAAAATAAATGATGCTGTAGTTGAACATAAAAAATTACTGTAACACAGTACTGTACTGTACTTCACTGTACACCATGAAGCAGTTCTTAATATAATGGGTCCATAGAAAACGGGATATTGTGAGGTAAACTTGTCCGCGATAGCGTCACTGCCCCTCTTATTTCTTTTGCTATTTTTCGAGTTTTAGGCTATTTTTCCCTTCATTTTCAAGCAGCGGACTTTTTCAAGCAATGGGCACTTGTTCCCCCCTACTAGTCTGTCGATTCGAGGGTCGACTGTATATATAACAGTGTGTGTGTGTTTGTGTGTGTGTGTGTGCATCTGTATATGTGTGTGTACATGCATATGGAGGTCTGGCATACATGCATAAGCAAACGTGTGCACATTTCCTGTGACTGAGTAATCATCATCATCCAGACCTCCTCTCCCTCCCTAGGGCAGGGTGAGGAGTAACAACATCCAGACAGCCCAAGTTTGCCCAGTCCAATGGGCCACGCTTCCATTCACTCATCATTCAAGCCCGCGAATCCTGGCTTAATCTTTCACCACATTCTTTAGCTTCACATAAATGTATCCAGTAGGGTCAGTCCGAATGCTGTCATGTTAAAAAAGGGTGCCAAATCCCTGATCATGCATTTCTCACAACAATCATCCAGCCAGCTCAATCTCATGTCAGTGCCTTAGCCTCACCGACTTCCATACCTCTCTTCCTCAAGCACTCATCCATCATATCCCTCCACCTTCTCCTTGGTCTGCCTTGCCTTCTTCCTCCTTCAGATTTGCTCAGATATACCTTTTTTAATACTGTATTGCTATCCATTCTCTCCAGATGAACATACCATCTCAGTACAGTTGAATTCTGGTGTCCACAGACTTCTCACTCCGCATCTTTCGTGAATCACATTATTTCTTATCCCATCCACTGTCTGTACTCCACATACATTCCTCAGCAGTCCCATCTCCACTACTCTTACTCTTGACTTTTCATTTTCATGCCACACCATAGTCTCATATCCATATGTTAAAGTTACCACTAACACTCCTTCATGTAAGCCTCGCACAGCTGCAACACTCATGTCTCTGTTTCTGTCGAGGCACCAGCTACTTTCCTTCTTTGTGTCACCCTGCTTTCCACTTCTTTTGCACATTTTCTTCTCTTTTCTATCACTGTACCCAGGTATTTGAACATTTTAACCAATTCCGGTCTTTCTCCATTCTGAGTAATAAATTATAAAAAATTCTCATAGACTCTCACCTGGACTATAATGTCATTACTTAGGTACACTTGGATATTTTGCTGGTTAGTGCTAGATGATTCTTTTTAATCAGGGGATAGAAATCCTTCCCTTTCATAGTTAATTATCTTTATTACTATCACTTCTTGAAAGGATGCATGTCATCATTATGATATATACTTGTATATACAGTATATATCATCTTAACCATGTTTATCACTAATTAATTAATGGGATGGTAGTTAGGTTGAAAAAGTAAAGAATAAATGTTGGACAGTTGTGAGTGCCTTATGAAATAAACCATACTTGCATTCACTGATAATACTTGCATTTGAATTTCTTAGTCCCATCTCACAGGCAGTAATCCATAAATATTTACATATGCAGTATTTATCTTTGTTTTGGCAGGGTTGGGCTATTGGCAACACCCCAGAGCTGGCCAACGCACACAATTCCCATGCAGCCCCACAAGCTCGCCGACGCCCAGACAAAACCCCAGGAGTCCCCACCAGCAGTAGAACTTCCAGTGCCGAAACCTTTCACTTTGTTTCCTATGTCCCTGTTGGAGGGAGGTTGTTTGAATTAGATGGTCTCAAGCCATTCCCAATTGACCATGGTATTAGGTGGTTTGTTGTTGATTTTACCCATGAAATGTATCCTGGCTTAACCGTAATGCATCATTTAGTCACAGTTTGTTGTATCCTTTTGCAAGTACTCTTCATCTCTAGTTGTTTGTTCAATCCCATTTTGCCTTTTTTTCATAATGTACTTCTCTTTGACTACTTTTTTTGCTTTTACAAGTTGGAGCGACCCTATTTAGAGAGGGCAGCGTTTGGAAACTTCTTGCTCTGTTGTTTGCAGATGATACTGTATTGTTAAGCGAAGACAAAGGGGAACTGCAATGCTTGGTGAATGAGCTTGGGAGTGTGAGTAAGAAACAGAGTCTAAAGGTTAATGTAGGAAAGAGTGAAGTTGTGCTCTTCAAGTGACATAGTGTCATTATTGCACAGTGAGGCTGGATGGTGAAGAAATAAAAATGTGAATACATTTAAGCACTTGGGTAGTGTGATGAGTAAGGATGGAAGTTTTGAGGATGAAGTGCTTGAAAGGGTACAGAAGGAAAGGAAGGTTGCTGGTTGTTTGAGAGCAGCGATAAGAAATAAGGAAGTGGGCATGGAAGTAAAAAAGTCACTGCATGATAGTATTGTGATACCAGCTCTTACATATGGAAGTGAAGCTTGGACCTCATTGGAAAGACAGAAGTCATGATAAGAAATAGGGAAGTGAGCATGGAAGTAAGAAAGTCACTGAATGATAGTATTGTGATACTAACTCTCAAGTGTGGAAGTGAAGCCTGGATGTTGTTGGAAGGACATAAGTCAAGAGTAAGAGCAGTGGAAATGAGTTATTTGAGAGGAGCATTTGGAGTTAATGGAGAGGTGGACTGACAGATGCAAGAGTGAAAGAGCATTGTAGTGTGGATGTGGATGTGATAGAAAGTGTTAGGAGAAATACCCTGAGGAGGGTTGGCCATGTGTAGAGGATGGAGTACAAGAGACTGATGAGGAGAGTGTATGTGAGTGAAATGGAGGGGAAGGGGAGACCAAGGATGAGATGGAGTGAAGTATATGAGAGAGGAGGATGTGAGCTGGGGGAAGGGCAGTGAAATGGCAGGGGACAGGGTGACATGGAACCGATCTGTTGGTGGCCACCCTTTGTGGGATTAAGGCATCTGACTGTAGATAGATAAACTAGTCCTTCAATCAGTCACACCTTCCTGCATTTCCTTCTTATTCATAGCTTTTCTTTCTTTGCCTCGTATGTGCTAGTCAGAGGAGACTGTGTGAACAAGAAATCAGGCAATTCCATATTAATGACAGTAATTAACCATATGATTACACCCTATGATTTACATCACCCTCCTCCTCTTCAGCTTCCTTCTGGTTACGTTTAAGTCCTTCATCCAATTCTAATCTGCAGTTTTTCATACTCTTCAACTCCATCCTAACTCATCTGTAGTCCTTGTTGCCCTACCCCACCTTTCTTCATAAATTTATTTGCCTTGTTTTACTCCACTGTATAGCACTTCAGCAGTCTGTTACAAACTGCAGTTCTTTATGCCATTGTCCCCTCTTTCTTCTCATCTGTATGGTATCTCAGCTGCAGTCCTTTCCACAATACCATGCCCCCTGTTTTGCATCCCTCAGTTACAGTCCCTCATGTCATTTCCCTCCTTCACTTACTCCATAGCTGTAATTTCTTTCATTGTACAGTTAACATGTTGAGAGCGATAGGCCTTATTTGAGACTTATCGGAGTCAAAAGCGATAGGCCTCAAATGAGGCGATTTTCAAAGGCGTACCGAAACCGCACGACGAGGATTAGGTGGCTGAAATTTATATGGGAAATAGTGGCAGGTGGCAACTCTTGATACCACCCACGCACTGCCCCACATACGCTCAGAATACATGCGCGCACAGATGCCATGGAGCGAGCGCACATGTAAATTTTCCTCGCATGATGCTGCCAACCCCACACCAGGTGCTAGGGGATCTGCACACACACATACACACACACATGCATGAGAGAGAGAGGGCATTTTTCTGAGAGAGAGAGAGAGAAAGTGAGTTACGAGTAAATTGTATAATAAATGTATGCTTTTTCGGCAGTGTGTAAGGTAATTTATCATAGTTTGAGAGAGAGAGAGAGTTACGAGTAAATTGTATAATATATGTATGCCTTTTTGGCAGTGCATAAGGTAATTTATTGTAGTTTGAAAGAGGGAGAGAGAGAGAATAAATACAGGAATGGCATAACAAGCGTCCCTTCAAATGACAAGATAAGGCATAACATCGGTCCCTCTTCTTTCTCTAGTTCTCCAATCCCTCCCTCCTCTCTCGGAGAGAGAGAATAAATACAGGAGTGGCATAACCAGTGTCCCATTGAATGTTGAGATAAGGCATAACATCGGTCCCTCTTCTTTCTCTAGTTCTCCAATCTATCCCTCCTCTCTCGGAGAGAGAGAGAGGGGGCATTTTTCTGAGCGAGAGAGTTACGAGTAAATTGTATAATAAATGTATGCTTTTTCGGCAGTGCATAAGGTAATTTATCATAATTTGAGAGAGAGAGAGAGAGAGCGATAGGAGGAGGGGGGGTGGTTGATGATACAGTAATAACATGATCCTTGCCCAAGGCCATGGTAATAAATACTGTATAGGTTGCCAAGCAATGTTCATCACCCCACTCACTGTGGGTGGTGGGTTGCTTGTGCCACCAGCTGTTCATTTTCTGGCCATTTTATCTCACCACCACATGACTTTATGTGGTCATATACTGCATACTTATTGCCGGATGTGCGCGAACATTTCCAAGACGATGATGTGTGTTTCATTCAATTCTATAAGACTCGAAATTTCAGCCAAGTCGTTGCTTTGTGGCACGTAACTGCAGAACCATCGTTTCTCTCCAGAGGTTAACTCAGTCATCCATTGTTGGTCGTCCGGTGTACGTCAGTTTTTGTCACAGCAAATGGGCTGATTTTTAAAAATTATGTGGGAAGCTCCAAAATAAAAATCCCTGCCAGGTAATCCAGAAGAACACATGAGTCCACCTAATTTTGCCATTTTTTTAAAATGTTTCCTTTACCAAAGCCCTTCAGGGGATTCTTTGAGTATTTTATGAGTTAATTTTCAAGTTTCAGTGTATTTTACATCTTTTAAAAGTGGTGAATAATGTTTAAAATGCAGTTATTATTTATAATCCCCAATGGTTCTGATGACTGATGGACTCTGTCTTGTGATGCACTGAAGACAGTTGGATGCCATCTTAGCACGCCATTTTTGACACTGCATTACTCTTATCACTGCTGATTTATCCATACCTAATCTAAATCATTTTCATAACAACCCAGCCTAATTTATCCCATCCTAACCTAGTTTATGCCAGTCTAACCAAACTTATCCTAACCTCACCTAACCTATCCCTTTTATAATTATATTTTATTTGTTTGGTGATGAATCCTTTCCATATTTGAAAATGAACTTCTGTACACATGTACAAAATCACAGAATCAGTTAAAATGGTTGGTAAAAATTTTTGTTAATATTTCAGAGGTGCTCCTGTCTCCCTGAAGATTACCTGATTCCATTTGTGTTGTCACTGACCATAATTTCCTGGCAGCTTTACTCATAACTTGAAATTCTGGCTCACAACAGATGGCATCATTTGCTTCTTATTTTGTACCTTTATAGTTTTATTATCTTTTCATGTTCTGTTTTCAATAAACAGTATAGTGCTGTAAGCTGGAGGATCAAATTCCAGGTCGTAAGTCACAACCTAAAACACTGCTTTCATTGTTTGGTTTGGTTTATTTTGCAGTTCACATATTTTTCACAGTGCACAAAGATTATGTTATGAATAGGTAGTAAGAGATGTCTTGTTTACTTTAGTATCTTCCATTTGATGTTACATAGGAGAGCAAGGATAATGTTATGAAATTTTCCCTGTAGGATCACCTGGGATGAAGTCATAGAGTGTGCCCTCATGTATAAGGGACTGAATAGGGAGGCTGCCAGATACTGAGCAGTGTGGAGAGCTCCATTAGGTTACCAAGGCCAATGCATACAAGTATGTTGGAGCCTTCATAAATGATATATGATATGATATGCTACAATGATGCCTACCGACATCGCATGTTTTTTTGTGGACACTAATTTTGTTCACACCCGTTCCAGTGACCTGTGTTATGAAAAGTGCAGTATTTATTTCTTTTTATTTTGTTACATGTGTGTCCTCATCTCTTGTTTTCTTCTCATATTCAGTATTAACTCGTAAAGGTTGGTCCCCGTTCTTGAATATATGTCATACGGATGTCGGTCCCTCTTCCGGAACATTTAGCATTGCGTGCCATTAATTAAAACACGAGCACCATTGTATGAGTCACAACATTGACTAGGGAATCTGCTGCATCATTCCTGCCACTCACTACGGATCCTACCCTACCCCTCTCAGTCTTGTGTCAACCTTGAACAATGGAGGGTGACGCTCCTGCCTCGCACCCCACACATACAGTTCCTAGCACATCTTGTAGTGTGCCATGGTCTTCTACACCAAGAAAACATAGAACATTGGAGCACCACTCATTTTAAAGCACAAGAGTTGTTCTTTGCTCGGTATAAAGATTTTTGAGATAGGTGTAATAGTTTTCATAGGAGTGATTTTTGAAAAATTCTCTCCCTCCCTCCCTCCCTCCCTCCCTCTCTTTTTTTTTTTTTTTGAAAAATGCCCACTCCTGACCGTCGATTTTGTAAACAATGCCTGACCCCAAGGGGTTAAATATGTATATCCTCTTCCTCAATACATGTCATTTACTTTTTCCTCATGTATATTGTCCCAGATGCCCACAATGCATTATTCCCTCCCCCCCCACCTCCCCCAAGATCACCGCTTTCTTGCCAGCATTGGCAGCCAATTCTACATGGGTGTTATCAGTTCTGGTACTCTCTGGTTAGTTTATTCCTCGTAACGTCTTCTGTTTTATTTCAGTGACTCAAGCCTCACCCATCTCTCTCCTCACGCATGGTTAGGTCTGTCGTGCTAATCTGCCTTGCATTGTCTAACCCCACCTTCGGGGATAGGATGTACAGTGTGTGTACAATGCAGTACAGTGTACAGTACAGTAGAGTACATCCTTCAACTTTGCGAACTTTAATTTTGCGAATCACCAATTTTGCGAGGTAGTTCCAAAAGTCATTTATTTTTTAACATTTATGAACTTTGCGAGCGATCACACACTTTGCGAGGTCGAGTGGTGGGAGAGTCATCTTCCCGCACTACTTTGCCACGTGGAGTAGTGACATCATGGTTCGCTGGGCGTACTGTGCCTCCTAGTTCAGTGTTCTGCCGCCCCAAGGTCACTGACCCTCGCAATTTTGTGGTGCTCCTCGCAATATCCCAGTAGTCTAACCTTGCACGAGTGTTATCATGGCGCCAATGGGTAAGAAGAACAAGAAAATAAGTTTGGAGACCAAACTGAAAATGATTGAAAGGAAAGAAGCAGGTAAAGGTAACTCTGCTATTGGTAAGGAGTTTGGTGTTGGTGAATCGACAGTGAGAATGATTTTAAAGAACAGTGAACAAATCAAGCAAGCAGCTAAGAACTATGGAGGTGCTCAGTTTGATGGTAGAATGCAGGTGGCCAACAAAGAAGTGATAATAAAAATGGAAAGATATCTTGCTCACTACATACAAAGAAAGGAAAAGGAAGGGGTTGCATTAGATGGACGCCATATAAGGGAGCAGGCAAAGATAGTCTATCACACATGCCTTAAAAAAGCCATAAATCCTCCAACAGAACCTTTCAAGGCATCGAGTGGGTGGCTATGCCAGTTCCTCAAAAGGAAGGGGTTTAAACACATCAAGTTCAGTGGCGAGTGAGGCAGTGCTGACTACGAAGCAGCCAACATCTTTCCCAGTGTTTTGAGGGGCATAATAGAGGAGGAAGGGTACACCAAGGATCAAATTTTTAACTTAGATGAAACAGGCATGAACTGGAAGGCCATGCCAAGGTCATCCTACATTGCTAAACACCAAAAACAAGCAAGAGGAAAAAACTAGACAAGTTGCGGTTTACAGTCATCTATCTATCTATTGCCAGACGCCTCAATCCCGAACGGGGTGGCCACAAACAAATCGCCTCCATGTCACTCTGTCCCCTGCCATTTCACTACCACGCTCCCAACTCACACCCCCCTCTCTCATATACCTCTCCACTCCATCCCTCCATGCTGACCTTAAATTTATCAGGCACCTGCAAAATGAAACCTGTGATCGTTCACTCGGCAAGGCATCCAAGGTGCTATAATAATATAAGGAGCATGGAAAGCATCTCTGATTTTTATTGGTACCGGTCTGATAATAGTTGGATGACTTCAAGCATCATAAAGGAATGGCTTCTGAACCATTTTGTGCCTGATGCTCATCTCATGTGCCAACAGAAAGGGCTTTCCTTCAAAGTGTGCCTTCGGATGGACAATGCCCCTTGCCATCCACACTATCTCGCAGTTGTTCACCCTGGTGTGAAAATAATTTTCCTGCCCCCAAACACCACCTCTCTCGTGCAACCCCTTGATCAGGAGATCATAGCAAACATGAAAAACTTCTACCGCACCCAACTTTTTAACTACCTCCGAGAAAAAAATGAAACTAAAGAGGAAATAAGGATGATAGAGGCAGAGGATGAGCATGGAGACCTGGATATGGACGACCCCCTGCCACAGGAAGAACTCCCCGACCCTGCCCCAGCCCCGGAAGATGGACCCATTGCCCCAGAGATGACAGTGAGGCAGTTCTGGCGGCAATTTACTGTCAAGAAGGCCCTAGAATTTGCTATTGCCTCATGGAAGGAAATAAATTGGGCCACTATCAACCATGCCTGGCGCTGTCTGGTACCCCACCTTTTCTCTAAAAAGCCAGGTAGCGAGGTTCAGCAGGTAGAAGAGGCTGAAAGGGTAGTGTTGGCTGCAGCGCAGTCGGTTGCTGGATGCCGTGAAGTTACAGCTGAGGAAGTGAGGGAGATAGAACAAGAAGAACACGAAAGTGCCGCGACCACCATGCTCAGAGTTGACGAAGAAGATGAACTAGCCATCCAGCAACCACAACCACATCCACGCCGAGAATTAATGATGCATAACTAGGCCAATATCCTCGCCGTCACTGACCAGCTGAAAGAAACCATCGTCAGCAACAAATGTGACCAATTTAGGGCTGAGGAAGCATGTCACGGTGTTGAAAGGGCCCTTCGCTTTTATGCTGACCTCCACAGAGATGGGGTTAACAAGAGGAAGCAGTCTCTAATCACAAAATTCATGAGAACCCCAAGCCACCCTGCCCCATCGACCAGCCGCCCTGCCACCCCTCCCCAAGCAGCCAGCGATCCTAGCATCCCTAACCTTTTTGATTCTGATGACTCCAGTGATGATTTCGACTTCGAGGGTTTCATGAGAGAGGCAGAAAAAGCACAGCAAGATGTGGAAATATCTGTCGACAGTGATAGTGATGACGTAGGCCCCTTGGGGCCACAGTAGTCGCACCCAAGCCTTGCCCGGCCACCAGTCCCGTACACCATGTCAGTCTTCACATTAGTGTAAATATGCATTTTTTTTCTTTTTTATGTTTCTTACCTATGATGTTTTCATATTAATGTTACTGTACAATACATCAGTTCATGTTTGTTTCATTTATCATCATAAAATTAAGAGGTAGAGTCAAGAGAAAGAGTGGGAAAAAGTGCATAGCTTGGGGTGATGTCGACCAATTTACCTTTATTGCATATATTTAATTGTTTAAACTTTGCGAATTTCGATTTTGCGAGGTTTTTTGTAGACCATATTCTCGCAGAATTGGAGGAAGCACTGTACACTGACATTTTATCACGCATATTACAGTATATAAGGATGATTTCTTATGTTTGAACTGTTATGAAGCACAATTTATAGGGTTTGGCAGAGGGTTAGGTTGTGGCTGAATCAGTTACAGTATGGTGGCCAGCAGTCCAAATGGACCCAGTTTTGAATCCCTGCTGGTGCAGGGAATAGTTTAAGGATTTGAATTTTATAAAGCAGACTTTACTGATCTATCAGAAGACCTGCTGATATGTCATAAGAGAACCCTCACTGATACCAATAAACCAGTCCTGTATGAGACAGCCCTTACTTGTATTCAGTACGGATGGTGGCTGTTAGCACCAAAGTGGTGACATGTGGAGGTGCATGGTATGTAGGAGGACTACTGGGCCTTGGAAACAGACTTTGAAGCGTATGCCCAGAATCGGACATATTAAAAAAAACGTGTGGGGGGAGGTTTGGGGAGGGTATTAGGTCAATATCCATCAGAATGACACCTCCTTGGCTGCTGTACACCAGATAATTGAGAGTTTATTGTACTCGGCCCTCCAGCTTATACCCCTTAGTCCATGTCCTTCATGTTTTCTGTTGCCTTCTTTCATGTACTGTCCTATGCTAAAAAACCACAGTCAGTTTCTTTTACCAGGCTTTAGTTATAGTATACTCAACAGGTCCATGGTTGGAAGGGGAGGAGTGGACTGAGAAATTCCGTCGGGTAATCACTGAACGGCTGGGCATTGCAACGGGTGGTGAACCATACCACGACATTCGTTTCAATCTGATGGCAGTGGTTCCAGACAAAATCACATTGTACAGGCGGAAACTGGTGGCTCTGAGGAGGAATAGGTGAGAGTAGCTAGTGGTTTTGAATTGCTACTGAACCTAGCCTCATTTCTTGTAATCTAACCTTGTCTGCTTTGTCAGCTCCTAACTTGCCACTTGCAACCTAGTCAGACAAGAACTCTATAAAGTGCTTGTCAAGTGCATCTTTGTGTATTTCATCAGTTCATCTCTGAATCGGATTGAGCTGGTGAAGTGTATATCCAAGGGGTGGTTGGGGTTTATTGCTCACATAATGCCACTCAGGGATGGGTGAGGCTGATCACTCTCATCTTAAATGTCAGGACCAACTTGCCTAGCCCCAGGCTTTTACACGCCTCATGGGGCATCGTAGAATTGGATGATGATGAGATGATGAATATCTTTGAATTTTGTTAAATAATTAACCCTCTTACAGTTCATACCTAGGCTTAATACAAGTGCATTTTCCATATAAAAAATGTTATTGGTCATCCATTCCTCCTCCTTCCTTCAGCTTCACTCAGAGATATATTTTCACTGCATTATACATGCTGTGATCATACCATCTAATCTTACACCACTCTATAGTATCAGATGATAAATCAACCTATATCTTTTATAAAACACACTTTCTTATCCTGTCTCCAGTATGTGCAACCACATACTCTCCAGCAGTCACATATCCTCAGCTCTAATTTGACTTCACATCCATCCTTATTTGGATCTCACACGCATACTAAAATGTGATTGCAAACACTTTTACAACCCCTGTAGTTAGTTTCCCAGCATGCCCCTTTGGTGCAGAGGCGATCCTTCTAGTACCACTACATCATTAAATTTCTGATTCCTGAACTTTCTTCTCTCACTTATTGTTACATTATTTGAATGAATGTGCATCTCGGCGCTCAGTTTGTGTTATTGTTTTGAATGCCGGGCGCCAGGAGCAGTCGGTGAGAGTAAGCGGAATAAAGTTACTGCACTCTTCACTTCTCTTTATCTATCCCGTGCCAATCCATACCCCTGCATATTAAACACAGTGACGACACACAACATGGTAGCAGCGGTGGTGAAAGTGGAACAGTGCAAACACTACTGGAAGCCCGAATAACCTGAAGAGCAGTGATAGCTCCAGACCCCAGACTCCTGTCGTTCAGCAACTGCCCCGGTCAGCATTCTACTGTCCCCATTGGATTCTTGTTTCGGTGCTACAGAAGGCTAGACCTTATCTTCATCACCCTTGGCCATGCTGTGACGTTCAGTAAGATGAGCGAGACCAGAACACATGAAGAGCCTTCACCCAGCCCACTCTTAGGTCTGAAACTTCCTCAAGTGTTCTCTCTGGGAGGCAACACTGCTGAGAACTGGAAGCTGTTCAAGCTAAGGTGGAACAACTATGCACTTCTCTCTCAGTTGGATGAACAACCAAGTAATGTTCAAGTGGCACTGCTCCTAACCTGTCCTGCTGATGATGCACTCAAGGCATGTGAAAGTTTCAATTTTGTCTCGACAGAGGAGGACAGAAAGGTTGATGAGATCTTCAACAAGTTTGAGCAGCTGGTGGTTGGTGAAGTGAATGTAACTTATGGACAGTTCATTTTCAATAAAAGGTGTCAGGAGGAAGGTGAACCATTTGACAAATTTTACTTTGATCTGAGAAACCTATTAAAGACTTGTGGGTATTGTGACCTCTGTAAAGATTCAGTTTTAACAGATAGAATTATCCTTGGCATCAGAGACTCAAGTGTGCAAACCGAACTCTTAAAGATAAAGAAATTAACTCTCAATCATTGTGCAGATGTATGTAGGGCTGCTGAAAATGCTACATCCCAGAATTGTATCATGAGACCAGAGACAGTCAACAAGGTGAAATGTGAGACAAGCATGAGACAAGGAGCTACAAAACTCTACTGCAGGTGCAAGCACCCAATTGCAAGTATTGTAATCTTAGGCATGCATTCAAAAAAGAAAAGTGTCCAGCTTATGATAAAGTGTATAAGAACTGTGGGGAAAAGAATAATTTTGCATGTAAATGTCCTAACAGAGCAAAGTCAAAGTCATATATCTCTAACAAAATTGTAATCAAGATTTCTGAGTGTGACACAGAGAGCTCCTCAGAAGGAGAGTTTGTCAACTGTGTGAACTCACGTGTGTGCCCTAGAGATATAAAATGTCGCATGATTGTGGGAGGTGAAGAAGTGGTGTTTCAAGTTGACACTGGCTCGATAATAAATGCTCTTCCTGCTCGCATTGCTAAGAATGTAAAACACACTGACAAGGTTCTTACAACTTGGAACAACACAAAACACACCCCATTTGGCACATTCAGGCAAAACATACGTAACCCCAGAAATGGAAAGAAATATTCAGTTGAATTTGTAGTGTTCGAAGAAGATTTTGTACCTCTCTTAGGAATGTGAGCAAGTAGTCATTGGGACTCATCTCTGTAAATAACGATGTTTTTGACCGTGTTAATCCACTAGGGGTCGAGAGTCAATATATCAGTGTAATGGGTAATACATTAGGATCCCTCTCCGGGCCACACTCACTCCATGTGGACCCAGATGTAAAGCCAGTTGTCATGCCTGATAGAAGTGTACCTGTTTCTCTTAAACCAAAGTTAAGGAAAGAACTTGACAGGTTGGTTGAACTAGCGGAAATTGTGCCAGTTGATGAGCCAACTCCTTGGGTTAGCCAGCTTGTGGTTGCCCCCAAGAAGGACGGAGACATTAGAGTGTGCATTGATCCTAGAGAGCTTCATAGAGCTTTGCTTAGAGAGCACTATACCCTCCCTGTACTAGAGGACGACTTACATGAACTAAGCCAATCGCATTTTTTCTCCAAGGCAGACCTCACATCAGGTTATTGGCACATTATACTTGATGAGCCATCCAACCTGCTCACCACTGTTCAAACTTGTTTTGGCAGATATCGATGGCTCAGACTCCCATTTGGCCTCTCTGTTTCATCTGAGATATTTCAAAAGCGGCTCTGTGAGACTCTACAGGATCTTCCAGAAGTGATCTGTGTTGCAGATGACATTATCATACATGGTACAACCTTGGAGGATCATGATTGCAATTTAGAATGCTTCTTGAAGTGGTGTCAGTCAAAGAATTTAAAACTCAACAAGGACAAGCTAATTCTATGGGCAAAGACCATCAATTTCTTTGGACACCGCATCACAGAAGAAGGATTGCAAACTGATCCCGGCAAGGTAGTTGCCATCAGTGAATTTCCAGAACCGACTACTGTTGAAGAGCTCAGGTGATTTATGGGTATGGTTAATTACTTGGCTCAGTTTCTGCCCAATCTCTCAGAAGTTCTGCATCCCTTGCATAACTTAATGAAGAAGGATGTTCCATGGATTTGGTCAGGTAGTCAGAAGCAGGCATTTAAAAATGTGAAAGAGATGATTGTGAATTGCCCTGTTCTAGCCTTTTATGACCCCGCAGAGGAACTCACACTAGAGAATGATGCCAGTGATTATGGTTTGGGTTCCGTCATTATGCAAAAGGGTAAACCAATTGCTTTTGCCAACCTCTTTCTGTCTCCAGCCAAGAAGAATTATGCGCAGATAGAAAAGGAAATGTTGGCAGCTGTTTTTGGCCTCGAGAAATTTCCCACTACACGTATGGGAGGTTCATTAGGGTCATCACCGACCATAAACCTTTGAAGTCCATTGCAATCAAACCTCTCTCAAGAACCCCAAGATTGCTCCAAGCCATGCTCTTGTGCACACAGGAGCACAACTTCAAATTAGAATATAGGCCTGGGAAGGAGATTCCAGTTGCTGATGCTTTATCTAGGGATCCATTCGTCTCTGGATCAGACGAGTCACCACAAATAGTGAACAGTTTGTCCCACACGCCGTCAGAGGTAGGGAGGCTGCATGACACCAAGAGTGCAACAGAAAAGGATCCAGTTCTCTAGCAGCTGAAAGAAGTCACAATGAAAGGTAGTAGGGTGTGAGAGTACTGGGGAGTACTCTCACACCCTACTACAGCTACAGAGATGAGATGATTTTGCAAGATGGAATAATTCTGAGAGGAGAGAGAGTCGTAATACCAGCATCCATGCGCTATGCTATGAAGGAGAAGATTCAGGTGGGGCATTCTGGTGTTAACTCCTGTCTCCGCAGGACTCGTGAACTAATCTACTGGCCTGGGATGTCTTCAGAAGTTTGTGAGTTTGTCCAGTTGTGTGGAGTTTGTGCAGCATACCAAGCAGGGCAACCAATGGAACTGCTTTACCAACATGAGGTACCTGAGCGACCCTGGGAAAAAGTGGGGACCAACGTCTTCACCTTCAAACGACGCCACTACTTAGTACGGTTGACTACTGCAGCCAATTTATTGAAGTTGACTATCTCCCAGAAATCACTTCAGAATATGTCGTGAGCAAGTTGAAGCACCACTTCGCAAGACATGGTATCCCTGATGTTGTGGTCAGTGACAACGGCCCTCAGTTTTCCTCACAGCAGTTTAAGTCATTTGGAGACTCCTGGTGATTTTCACATCAAACCTCCAGCCCTGGCCATGCCCAAGCCAATGGTGTGACAGAGGCAGCTGTGAAGATTGTGAAAACAGTGATGAAGAAATGCTATAAAGCTCATGATGATCCCTACCTTGGCCTGCTAAACATTAGGAACACTCCCGAACAAAGCATGACCACTAGTCCAGTTCAGCGACTTATGGGAAGACACACAAGAACACTGATACCTACAATGAAGAAGTGTCTAACCCCCAACCTTCACTCTGGAGAAAGGGAGAGAATGCAAGACAAGAAGGTTGCAGTCACTGAACATCATGTACACCACAAAACACTGAGGCCTCTATCAGAGGGTGAGACAGTGAGGGTCCAGCCAATTGCCAGTGATAGTGACATCTGGCAAGAAGCCACTGTCACCAAGAGGCTGAAGAGTCGCACGTATGAGGTGACTGCAAGCGATGGCGGAGTATACAGAAGAAACAGACAGTTTCTGTGGACCTAAAAACATGCAGGACTGAAGACAACGACATACCAGAGGCCTCATCGCCAGGAGACAACCTCTGCAACACAATACCTTCAGGTGGTGTTAAAGAGCCAGAGACAGAGAGGGTAGGCACAAGTCCCAAAGTCCCAAAAGCTATGCCACCAGATCTGGGAGAGCAGTCAAAGCACCAAAGAGACTTGACTTGTGTTTCGTCTTGTAAATGATTCTTGACATTGACGCAGTACATAATTACTCATTATTCATTAAGGTAAAGTATGATGTATCCTGAGGATAACTTAATAACTTGTAACAGTTTGACGAATGATGTGTCCTAAATGTCGTAATGAAATCTCGGGGTATTATGATTGTGATTTCAGTGAATTATTGCCCAGATTGATTGTACTGCAGCAGGCGCAATCTTCTTAAAGTTGTTGAGCCCCAATTCCATCATACTGTTTGATCATTGAGTACTATTAGGTGTTGCTATATCTTCATTTTTGGAACCCACATTAATGCAAAACTCTGCCCATTCAATCTAGGAGATAATATTGTATAATGTATAAATATTATGTTTCTTGCCAAATCATTTTACAGCAGAAAGGGGGAGATGTTACGTTGTTTGAATGAATGCGCATCTCGGCGCTCAGTTTGTGTTATTGTTTTGAAAGCCGGGCACCAGGAGCGATCAGTGAGAGTGAGCAGAATAAAGTTACTGCACTCTTCACTTCTCTTTATCTATCCCACGCCAATGCATACTCCTGCATAACACAGTGATGACACGCAATGCTTATCACACTTTAACTCACCATATTCATCCATTTTCTTCTTGGTTTTTCAAACCTTCCACATTGAGATTCATATATACCCCTTTCACCATCCTGTTGTTGCTGGAGAGAGGCACCTTCATGTTTTGGCAACAACATAACCAGGCATCTTTGTTACCCAGCATTACTAATGCCCCTCAGCTCCCATATCTCCTGAAAGGAGGATAGTAGACTATGGAAAGGAACAGTTTGACCTGGAGTCTACTGGGTTCAAGTCCAGATGAGTCTACGGTCACAATAATAAGATCATATGTTCTTCAGAGAGCATTGTGGCATTGCGCCTGAAGTTTGGCCTTCACCTGTGATGGTGATCATTGATCAGTTTGCACCAAAACTGAGTGACTTCTCCTCCCCACAGACTGTTTGTTTACCAAATTACAGTATAATCCCAATTATCCGGCTACCAGGCAACTGGACGTATCAGACAACCGGAAAAATTCACAGACTGGCAAGTATATAAGTAATATAACAGTGTGTGCCACTTTGATTGGCCACCCCTGCACAGGTTAGTCATGTGAGACTGAGTGAACTCAGGGGGTGGTGGAGTGAAAGCATTTCCAGTGAAGGTCGTTTCCTAGTTAATCCCCTTTTTAGCCCTCCCCCCCCCTTTTCCCCTCTAGTTTAGTCACCATACATACTTCCACAAATCACCAGCCAACTTTCCATCATCAGTCAGTAAAGAAGCACTCTCACTCTTGTATTATCTTGTGTTGTCATGTCATGATTAGTGATTTGTACTCTGAAGCCTAAAGTGCAAACTAATCAACACATTGTTGTCACCTTGAAGCAAAAGCTGGACAAATGCAACAGTCTTGAAAATGGTAAACATTATAAGACACTGCTAACAGAATTCCATCCATCCATCCATCATCCAGTCCTATGTTGCCATATGAGGAGTGTAGGAGCCTGCGGCTAGGCAAATTGGTCCTGACATTTATGATGAGAGTGACCAGCCTCACCCATCCCTAAGTGGCATTACGTGAGCAGTTAACTTAACCACCCCTTGGATGGTTAAGTTAACTGGAGTAAGAGACAGTTCCCCACAGACCCAGATTTTGCACCTTTCACTTACAACCAGACGAAGCACATCATCGGCAACCTCAAGCACTCATCTGCCTGTGGACCAGACAACATAAGCAACATACACCTTAAACACATTGGACCACAAGGCATACAAGCACTCACCAACATATCAAACTACAGCTGCTCACACAACATAATACCCAACATCTGGAAGCATGGCATTATCATCACTATCCTCAAACCCAACAAAGACCCCACATTACCTTCCTCACACCACCCCATCACACTCCTCTGCACCCCCTCCAAAGTCACTGAAAGACTGGTACTACAACTAGTTACACCTCACACCCCTAGCCCCATCACAACATGGTTTTAGGCCACTACACTCCACAAACACTCTTCTTACAGACCTCACACAGAGAGTTTTTGATGGCATGAATTCAGCTAGGCCACCATATAGAACACTCCTTGTCACACTAGATGTTAGTAAAGCTTTTGATTCCATCCCCCGCCACAACCTCACAAACAAAATATTCAACACAAACTTGCGCAATAACACAAAAAGATGGCTAGCAAACTACTTAGCAGGGAGATATGCACATGTAGTGGTGACATGGTATGTAGGAGGACTGCTGGGCCATGATAGCAGGCTGTGAAGCCTAGAGTCGGACACATAAAAAAAAAAAAATGTAACTTTTGCTGGTCAGTCCTCGAACATCAGAAATTTCACAAACGGTGTCGCCCAAGGATCTGTCTTGCTTCCTACACTCTTCAACCTATACATGCATGACGTACCCACACCCCACACACAACAAATACACATAGCTTCGTATGCAGACGACATAACACTTACATGCACACACCAAAACGCAAACATAGCCACACAAATCCTCCAACCTTACCTCAACACACTACATGAATGGTTCACCACAAACAGACTTAAAATAGCCCCAGCCAAGTAAATCTACAGTGACCCTTCTCACAAACTGGACAGCAGAACACAGTCACATTCCACACCTCACCATAGACAACACTCCCCTACCACACACATACACACCCAAAATCCTTGGTGTAACATACAATACATCAATGTCATTTAAGCAACACATCGCAGACATCAAAATAAATTAACACCTAGACTCAGTGCCTTGAAGTCACTTGCCCATACAACATTTGGACACAACAAAGAAACCACCACCACAATATACAAACTATATATACGTTCAGTGATGAATTATGCAAGCCCTGCTTGTGCTCCTAACCTCACTAAAACACACTACAACACTCTTCAGACCATACAAAACAAGGCCTTTAAAATAATCACAGGCTGCACAGCTACTACACCTAAAGACCACCTACACCAAGTCAAGGATCATCTAGACATGAGAGGCACCCAAACTCTCGCTGCAGCCTCCACAAACCCAACATCCACTGCACTACATGGCAGCACATCCACACACACACCAAGGAACATCAAAACAACACCCAGCACACGATATCATACACAAATACTATCATCTCTTCCCCCCTGCCCGCCTCAGACCAGCTTCCAGAAGCATATTCATACTCAAATCACTCGCCGTTCCATTCAGTCACTCAAAGACAACACACAGCTGCATGCACAGCCTCCTGATATCCATCCTTCTGAATCCTATCTCCCCCGTGAGGACAGGGTCCACCTGGGCAGGCTGAGATGTGGGCATCACCCAGCCCTCTTGAGTTATCAGAAGAGGCTGGATGACTCCGTCGCTGACGCCTGTCCAGGATGTAACACAGCACCCCATAATAATTAAGCACATCTTGGAAGACTGCATTGCACACAAGCACCTACGCCAACAACACAACATACACTCCTTGAGAGCTCTGTGGGAAAGCCCAGTCTCTGCCATGGCCTTCCTTAGGAACTTGGGGCTGTTCGGCGAGACTGCCTAGGAAACAGCTACTACTACTACTACTACCACCCCTTGGATATAAACCTCCACAGGCTTAATCCAATTGGAACGCTGTAATTACCCATTAAATCAGCAGGTGCCATAATTTAGTAGGAAATTCCACAAGTTATGATACAAAGTCCCAGGGACCCAAGCTAATTTTGTTTGTATATGTGTGTGTGTGTGTGTGAGAGAGAGAAAAGCAAGGTGAATAATTCCATTGAAAAAAGGTATAATCTTCATTGACTAAAAATGTATAGTACCAGTGCAGTTTTCTACCTAACAAACCAACTCCAAACTACCCACAAGCTTTAAGTATCTTACAGTACCTTGCCATTCTGTTAAATATTATTCATTTTTTTCATAAAAACATGGAAAAATAAACTGCAGAAATGAATCTTTAGCATCTGTTGGTGAACTGACGATTTGGAAAGAAGTACTGTACAGTATTCTACAGCAGAGTTATCACGAGTTCACCACTTCCTTGCTCAGTTGTGTGTGTGTGTGCGCCTTCACTGACTGCCGTCATTCCACCCCTCACTTGCCACTCTGCTGTTTTGCAAATAATACAGTAAATAAAATAAAAGTCCATTAATCCGAACACTGATAATCCGAAAATCTCAATAATCTGAATTTTTGAAGAAGGCTGACAAAAACTCCTAAAAAAAAAAAAAAAAAATTCAAACTGGGCACCAAATGCACCGAAATCCTGAGCGGTGTGGTCATGGATCAGGTAATGCATGGATTCACAACTCCTTGTAAACAACCGACCATTTTTGGATCTGTTCTGTAGGTTTAACGAATTTTCCACAGTAATACTTATTAAATTTTTGTGCTTTTACAATACGTGCATATTATCATTAACCCTGGACTTACTCTCTTATTGGATTTACCTGCCTTCAACTGCTGTTTTCAACACTACCCATTACTGGTGAGTTAAATGACCCATAACATCTCTTAATTTACCAGTTACAGTTCATGTCTTCAGTAATACATCATTAAGTAAAAAATTTGTGTAATACCCAAAGTAATGTTAATATGTGCCATATTGTATTATGAATGAATGAAAAGTGATCCATTCGGTAAAATTTCAGTTTAAACATGAAATTAAGTGTCTTAGGGGTCCCACCCAAAAATCCGAAAAATCTGATAATCCGAATGATTCTCAGTCCACTGCCATTTGGATTAATGGACTTTTACTGTATATAGGTGTTGCAAGTACAGTAATTTCATCAAATAATGTGGTAGGGGGGGCACTCGCCATTCACTTACTCAATGTAGTGTTGCTTTGGGTGTCTGCTCTTTCCTGTCTTCTTTCTTTCCTCTTCTCTCTTTCTTTCCATCAATCTTTCCTCTTTCTTCTTCCTGTGGGTGGCTTTACACTCCCTCTTCTGTCTTTCTTTCCTTCTTTCTTTCCTCTTCCATCTTCCTGTGGGTGACTCTACACTGAGTGACAAGCCAAATGGTCTCCTGTAAACCAGGAAACCATTTACTATGCTGGGTGGTAACCATGTAACCAAATTATGGCACCTGGTGGTTCAGTGGGTAATTAAGGTGCTCCAGTTGGGTTGAGCCTGTGTAGGTTTATATTCAAGGGATGGCTAGGGTTTATTGCTCATGTAATGCCTCCCAGGATGAGTGAGGCTGGTCACTTATCTTAAATGTCAGGACCAACTTGCCTAGCTCCAGGTTCCTATGCTCCTCGTGAGGCGGTATAGGGTTGGATGATGGATGGATAAAAAACAAATGGTTCATTTCTACTAGCTATGATGGATGGATTGATGGGCAGAGTTTATCTTTTCTGCCAATGCAAATTCATTCTAAGATTATGTCATCTTAGAACACTTTTGCATTGTCATCAAATGTGTTCTAAGATATCATCTTCAGTGCATTTACATTGGCTTCAAGTGCATTTTAAGATATCATCTTAGAATGCATATGCATTGGCAGTGTCATCAAATGTTTTCCAAGTCTGTCATCTTAGAATGCATTTGCATTGTCATCATATGTGTTCTAAGATGATGTCATCTTAAAACACATTTGCATTGGCATCAAATGCTTTTAAGATGATATCGTTTTAGATCACATTTGTATTGTCATCATATGTGTCCTGTTCTATGATGGTCATAACAGAATGCATTAACATTGTCATCCATTGTGTTCTAAGGTTGTATCATCGTAGAACACATTTGCAGTCTTCAAATGTGTTTAAGATGATGTCATCTTAAAATGTATTTGTATTGGCAGAAAAGATAGATGCCAGCTGATAGAAATGAAGCATTTGTTTTTGGCTTTTTCACTGGTCAACAGCCAGAATGGTTCTTATACATGAGTATGTGTCCCTGACTAATTTGATAGCACTGATTTCAAATCTGATATTCATTTTGCGCTATCAGTCTAGGTTTCTTGAATATCAGACTGAAAACATATTCAGCGTGGCATAATTCGTCTCAACCTTGTAACGTATATTGAGGCACACACAGATAATATTGTGATGATTTATGGTACAAAAATATGGAAATCCAATGCACATTTTATTAGCAAGTGATGAAGCTCTTAAAACACTTCTGCACTTTGCTTTTCTGCTTGTTCAACTGACTCACTTCACGTTTTAGCATCCAGCAGTAGTCACCCATCATGTTGGGACTAAATCGGCCTTGATACCTGCTCCCCATTATGGCAAAGTCTTGGTGAAATCTTTCACCGTTCTCGTCACTGATGTCTCCAAGGTTATCTGAGAAAAAATTGAGGTGGGAGTGAAAGAAATGAATCTTCAAGGACGTCCGTGAGCCCAGAACTCAATAACTCCGTAACATACCGTCCACAATTTCTCCATAGTTGTCTGCACGATGATTTCCAAGGTAGTTCTGTGAGACATTCTCGAATTATTTCCATGCATCCCTCTCCAGCGGGTTTAGCCCCTTAAGCGCGGGCATGTCGAATGCGGTCTTTGCAAGTCCCGCGGGGTTATTTGCACTCCGACTAACTTTTTAAAAATATATGCCAAAAGCCAGTTATTATGGTCAGGACAAGCCAAAAGTGCGGGTTTGGTGGGGCTTACGCTTTTCAGTAAAGTTTTGTTTTTTCCTCTCTCTCTCTCTCTCTCTCTCTCTCTCTCTCT